>PVKE010011670.1:0-24319 GCA_004027555.1 Craseonycteris thonglongyai
GTAGTACCTCCTGGAGGAGGAGATTCTGGGAGAGGGTTGGGGAAAGCAGTCAGTTCTGTGCCTTGGGGCACTTCAGGTTGCTGCCTTAGCTGTTAGAAGGCAGGGTAGTGAAGGTGTGGTTCCGAGGGTGGGGGCGTCTGAGTAGGAGCTAGTGCAGGCCTGATACACAATAGCAGATTCCTCTATCAGCAGAGGGGGCTGGTGGTTCAGTGCGGGCAGGGCGAGCTTCTCAGGGCTTTTCTTCCCCTCTGGCCGGGCTGCTTTTTAACTGTGTCTTTGAGCCTGCCTGCTGGGGTTGGCAGCTCAGCAGTGGTGTGGGCAGGGTGAGCAGCTGGACCTTTTTCCCCCTCTGGCCAGGCTGCTTTTTAACTGCATCTGTGAGCCTGCCTGCAGGGGCGGCAGCTCAGCAGTGGTGCGGGAGGGCG
Organism: Craseonycteris thonglongyai; assembly: GCA_004027555.1. NCBI lineage: Eukaryota > Metazoa > Chordata > Mammalia > Chiroptera > Craseonycteridae > Craseonycteris > Craseonycteris thonglongyai. The sequence continues at coordinate 426 of PVKE010011670.1, forward strand.
AGGCTTGGCAGAAGCTGGGGGGCCGCTCAGCGGGCTGCTCTGCAGGACCGCCAGATTCACTCTAAGCACATCTAATGCAGCCTAGCGTGCTCCCTCCGTGTCCACTGTGCCACTGCCCTCACTCCAAGAGCCCTGTCTTCAAAAGGTGTTTCCTCACAGTCAACTCTAGGAGCTCAGCTATACCTCCTCTGTGAATCAGGGGTGCCAAGCTGCTGTGGGATGGTGCCCTGCTCTCACCCCGCCTGCTGGGAAGTGCAGCCACCCTGCTCCACAGTCCCTGTTCCACTTTAGGCTCTGTGATCTGATTAGGGCACTGCGTGCTGTCCCTTGAGTTCAGATGTTAAATTGTCCATAGTCTTGTGGGGCTTCCACGCTCCCTAGGTCTCGGCTTCCAGCCCGCCCTCGATCTAGCTCCACTTTAACCGTAGTCCCCCCAACCCCCTTTGTTTTTGCAAGCCCCAGGCCGTGTTCTGCGTCCCTGTCCCCAAACTGCTCCTCTTCCCCTTCCCTCTCCCGCTCTCCCCTTTTTTCTCTAACCTTTGGGCGTAGTTCTGCGTTGTGTGGTCCTCTCAGTTGAGGGTGCTTCTCAGGGTTTCCCCTGTGGATTCCCCTTTGTTCATAAGTCCCTTCCCAGGTAGGTAGGTGTCTGGGTTCTCCTCCCATGCCACCTTTTTTTCCCCTCATTTTTCTTTTTGACAGAGAGAAGGGGAAGGGCCCAAAGCATTCTCCATAGTTGCACATCATTAGTTTTCTGCATAGCTTTTATTCCACAGGTAGGGACAAAGCTCTGCAGGGTAAAAACTGGCTGGGTGGGGGGTGGGGGGGACTGGGGCCTCCCACAGGGGAAGTGGAAATCGTGCCCCGGGAGGGAACCAAACCAGGGGCCTCACACATAGGAGGCTCGCCCCGGTGAGAACCGAACTGGGGGCACACTCCCGTTCGGCATATGGGTCTGCATGAGGTGGGGATGGGATTCAATCTTCAGACCCCAAGACTGCAAGACAAGCACTCAACCCTCTGAGCCATCCTGGTATACCCTTGCCAATGTCTTAACACAAGTAAGGACCGACCCAGGGCCTAGACCTCTTTTGAGTGTAGTCATGTAATTTCCCAGGTAGGTAGGTAGATACACCAAAAAATAAAGGGGTTTGAGAAGAAGGCCCTTGAGAAGGAAGAAGATTGGAGAGACATGGAAGAGAGAGCAACATAGAGAAGGACATCCTCATCCCAAGACTGAAGACTGTGACACTTATCCTTTTTCCTCACTACACATTGGGGGATGGTTTGCTGGTTAAAACACCTTGTTTTCCTATTTGATATCTACTGGACCCACAATAAAAGGATTGCGTAAACCTTCACTGTTAGTGAGTGTTTAATCTAGGGAAGACAGGAATGAAAGGGGACAGCATCTCCTTGTGGATTTATATCTAAGATGAGGCTGACAGGGCACTAGCCTCTTCCCTTGTAAATTACTGAAGAGAGCTGCCAGCTGCCAAGAGAAAGAATTATATACTGAGAGACAACTTCACATAAAGATGATTTTGCATAAAGCTCTGACCAGGATAAATTGCCCTGATTTCCTTCACTACTCTACCTCTCCAAGGAAAGCAAGGAATATTCCTCTGGCAACAGAGACAAAGAGAGGGAGAGATGAGTAGCAATGGAGGAATAGAGATAGCCAACACATATGTTACAAATGGATTTTACCATCTCTATCCCAGTTCTTCCACTAATTAGCTATCTGACTATGGAAAAGTTTAAATTCTCCATGCCTCATCCATAAAATGAAGAGGCTGATATGAATGATCTAATCTCTTCTACTAGGAGCTCTAACATTGCAAGATGTAGCCTACATTGAAAATTCTGCTGAAAATGGTACCTGGACTACCCATCTGTAATCTGATCAACACAACTAGCCAATAGTAGCAAACGAGGTTGGTTGGACCCCGGTTGCAATATATATGCATATTTATATATGTATATATCCTTCAATCTTTATTTACTAGTTGTAAATAGTAAAAATAAAAAAATAGAGAAAGCTGGGATGGCTCAGCGGATTAAGCGCTCGCTTTGAAGCCCCAGGGACCGAGGATCGAATTCCAGCCCTGGCCCATGTGGACCCACATGCTGAACTGGGGAGTGCTCCCAGTTCAGTTCTCACCGGGGAGAGACCCCGGCCCAGTTCCTGCCCTGTGCAGCCCCATGCCCACCTGTGGAGTGAAACTATATGAAAAATTAATGCTGTCAACTATGGAGACTGCTCTGGGCCCTCCCCCTTCTCTCTGTCTCTCTCTGTCTCTGTTTCTCTCTGTCAAAAATCAATAAAATAAAATCTTTCAAATAAATAAATAAAATATACTTGACATATTAAAAATAAATAAAAGTAACATTTTTCAGGAATGTAATCCTAAAAGCTGTGATGATAATCATGACACAACTAATGTATATGTAAAAACTTTTAAATATATTTAAGTTTTCTCTGTTGTATATTATAAATAATGTTATAATCTCAGAATCTTTTATTTTTTAAATACTTATCTACATTATACTATATGTATCCTGGCAATTAATAAAGGTCTGCCCATTGTGAAGAAAAAATTGAAGACAATGCTTTTCTGTTTAGCCACCCTGTTTATCTCTACCCTGAAGTATTTTATATAAACTTTACTGGATTGAGGATAGGGGTCGTCCTACATCCTTTTAACTTCAAATTCAGGTCTGTTTATTTCTTTGAATAAAGTTGTATAGCTTTCCTCAAAAATCTTCTTAGATATTAATATATTTTAATCATCCATTAAAGTACTTAGCAATTTTTGAGGTTGTGAGAATATTTTTCTTATCCTGGTACCTTTTATTTTGCTAAATACAGACATTTGGGAACTATTACTAATTGCATGTTGATCTTTTGTATATGTGTATAATGCCACACACCCTCCCTCTATCCCTGTCTACGCATCCATGTAGTTCAATGTGGCTGGGGAAAAAACCCTAAAGTATTTACTGCTCACTCTGAAAGACTACAAATTTGGCTGTAATACTACCTGAACCCTCCCTCTTATACTATAATTAACTGTCATGACCCGTATTTAAGGTCAAAGGCCCCACTCTTACCACTATGTTTCTAGATCCCATTTCCTCACCTACTTAATAATACCTCTCCAAGAATTCTTCTCTCCCCCTCTCTGTCATCTACTTCCCTGTCTATTGGAGAATGGAGGCATGTCAGAGGACATAGGAGAAAACCCTGAAAGACATCTCAATGGTCAAAGCTGGAACAGTTCGTGCAACAAAGTAAGTAACACTGAAGTATAACCTAAAGAGTAAAATAAATATATAAATAAATGGGAAAGAGACAATTGTTTTTGACAGAAGAATTCCAAATATGTGCAGAGATGGAGCTTAATTTCCCCAACCCTACTTTGAAGGTCGGGCTAAGTTACTCTTACTAATTTGCTTCCAAAGAATAGATTAAAGGAAAAATAGTAGCTACAATAGTAACTACAATGGTGAATCCAAGCAAACCCTGGTGATAAGGGTTAATATCCCCAGTGATGTCATATAGATATTATGTACCCATTAATATGATTTGATGAGGCAGGCATCTTAGAGAATAATTTTATTTACTTCATTAACTGCACACTGATATTCTAAGCTCTTCCACCTAGTTAATACCTATATCTAAGTTTGTAAGACATATAGCATTTGGAAATCAACAACCTACTATTTATTTACTATTACAATTACTTACCATTCATCTATTTACAATTTTATATCTTAAATTGAACTACCATTTTGCTTTGTCCTTATCATCTTATTCCACCAACCCATCAAAAAATACTACCATCATCTCTAAAAGAAAAAAAGTGGATAGAAAAAATAAGAGCCAACTCAATAAGCAACAGCAATACAAAAATGACATGTGAATCGAATCAGTTATATAACCTAGAGTTTCTGTAGTTAATAGACTGAACAAATTCAAACTCAATAACACCACATTTCTAATATTAGAAAATTAAAGTCATTTTTGTTACATTTTTAAGTTTATTACAAGTGTGAACTTTAAAACTATTTACTTTAGCTGTACTATATATACAAAACACACTAAACCAGAATTTAACTTAAGTAGAAGTGAGATATCTTGTTTCACACTTTTAGTGACCAGTGAAAACCTATAGTCAGCTATATTATTTGCCATTATATAAAATGGTTCATTTAAAACTATTTTCTGTAATAATATCATAGTTTAAAAATATTTTTTCTGAGACAGTCATTTTATAAAACCATAAACCACTCATAAACATCACAGTATCTAGCATATTAATTTATATTAATATATTTTCACTCATTACTGATTTAACAAATATTTATTAGCACTCATATGCCAGGCTTTGTTATGAACACGGTTACAGAGTAGTTGAGCAGGCAAATAGGCTGCTGCTCTACTATAGCTTATTTTCTACCAGAAAGACACAAATCAACACAAAAATATATGAAAATGTTTTTGTGGGTTTTTTAAATAGGTGATGTTTTAGTTACAGGAGGTCACTTTACTCTGAGTGATTAGGGAAGAACTTGTTGAGGTGAGAACATTTGAGCTGAGATCTAAGTGACAAGAAAAGATTGATTATGGGAAGAAGTAGGAGAAGAGCATTCTAACAAATGAAATCAAGAGCACTAGTGCCTAACCCCTTAGCCTAAGGAACAATGTTAAATAGTTTCAAGAGATCTATGAGCTTTTTCATGAATTCACTATTCAGTCCTGTTCACGCCTTTCTGTGGCCTATAAGGTGCCTGCTGAACCCATTATTGAGATCATCTACAAATTTTGTATCATAGAGGACCACATATGGACTTTTGGGGTTCCATGTATGCACTGAAATTAATGAAAATTTTGTATGTGTATGTATTTTATTGAGGAGAAAGTCCATAACTTTCATCACACTCAGAGAGATAATGAATTCCTATTGAGACCCACTGCTTTAAGTCTCAACACAAAGATGTCATCCTTAGACATTACGTTGTTTAGAACAATTGGCAATCATTCAGAAGTATAATGCTCCAATTATATTCAATCTCTCAGAAGCAGTGAAGAAAACACCCTTTCTTAGAAGATGCTCAGATTCCATTTGAAACTATGGAACAGCCCAAACCTATGGCAATGGTGCAAGCAGGTCCCTCTCTAAGGAAACTCCTTGACTTTTCGGTCTTAAGGACTGTTTATCTCATAGGAAAGGAGGACAGGCTGCCCCTAGAAGTCAAGTCACTTCTGTGTACAACTCTAGCTATAAAACTTTTAAGGACTCCCCTATGAAAGAATCCCACAATACACTGTAATGAAAACACAGGAACTTTACGGTCAGGCAGACCAATACAAGTCCTAATTCTAGCTCAGCACTTATTATGTAACCTTAAATGCATGATATAACCTCTCTGACCTATAGTTTCCTTACCCATAAAATCTCAGAATAATTATGAGGTTAAATAAAATAAACTTTAAAAAGCATTACACACATTAGCTAGCTATCAACGCATGGGCAATTTTAAAACGTTACTGTATTTCATCAAATTTCAGACAGCACTGAATTTTGTGCTACTAAGAAAGAAAAAAATGCTACCAATTAAACTATAAGCTAATTGTAAGATGAATCCCAATGTCAGAGATGTTAAAATGAAAAAAAAAAGTCTTAAAATCAAAGAAACAAGGATATTTATCTTTTCCCAAAAGTAAGATTTAAAGATTGTAATTTCAACCAATGAAATTCTAATTGTATTTACTTGTAATGGTAACAAATGCTAAAATGCTTAATGGGATGGAGTTAGTGCCAATAAATAAAGGGAGGGAGGGGATAAGAGATAAAGAGACAGAAGAATCAAGAAGGTACCAAGGAAACATGCAACTGTCAAAACTTTTTTAATAGTAGCTCTCACCAAATCAGTCCAAATTACAACACAAGCCACATACTGTTAACTTTAGTGCTAGAGACAATATTAACATACTTTGCTTACTATTGCAACTATGTTTCTTCAATATTGAAATTAAATGTAACAGTAATTATGTCTAAGCATAAAACTAATTTTATCAATTTGATATAGACTATTACTCTACTAGTGAATTTTAAAAGAGCTTTACATATTTCAAAATAAGAGTATCTAAAAACATACCTGTCAACAATCGAGCTCATTTTACTACAGCTTACGGTAAACAACATAACATATTACGTTTTCGTCTTGTGGTAGACATTTGTACTTCTCCTTGGGTGGAAAGAAAAATAAACAGTCATTAGTTTTCTAAAAAACTTATTCTACAAACAGTAATCTTGAGCAACACTACCGGTATGTGTTGTTATACACACTTAAAATATTTTTGTTTGTACTAGAGTCTGGAAGATTGTTTTCAAGCAAATAACTTTATCTGGGGCACATTTGAGTCTTTTCTTCTAAAAAAAAAAAGACTACAGGGAAAAAACAGGTTCCTAATTCATTATTTTCTACTATAAAATAATTAACAAGTAAAAATCTATGCTTATTATTCAGCATATATTAAACTATGTAACCATAAATAGGCTGTAATATAATAACATCATCTAATTGGAAATAAACATTTGTTGCAAGCCTATTTTCTACTAAGTAGTATGATAAACTTTGGTAATACAAGGATAAAAGACAGTCCCTATAGGCAAAAAACTGGAATTGAACAGGTAGATACATACCAAAATAATTATAATAAAAGAGATAATGACTGTATATAGGGGGGAGTTAGAGGAACTATTCTTGGTAACAATGAGTTTGCTAGGTAGCCTAGATTGCTGCTACTGAAAATATGGTCCAGAGACTTAGCATCAGCAACACCCGTGAGCTTGTTAATAGACAGATCTTGGGCTCCACTCCAGTCCCTCTGAATCAGAATATACTTTTTAAGGTCCCATGTGATTTCTATGACCATTTAAGTTTGAGAAATAACAGATTAGAGAACAGAAGAGGTACCGGTAATCGTTGAAATGATTCTAAGCCACCGGAATAGAAATTTGTAGAGCACAGGCCACATTACACGAATTGAAATTTATTGCTTTAAAGTGGAATCATAAACCGAAAATTTGCCTCTATATTCTACATAGTTTTTTTCTAAAGTGTAAGGAAAGTTTTGTCCATACAAGATACTCTGTCCTACGGTCATGAGCTAAGTATTGAAGAACTACCTTAATTCTAATAAATATCTTAACAGTTTTGAGGCACAAAAAAATCTACTTTAACTACATTTATATTTAAAGTTTAGAAAATAGTATAAATTAGTGTGTAACTTTAATTAAACTGGAGAAGATTAAAGGTGTTCCAAGAAAATGAGAGTCTAAAATATTATGTCATTTTCAAGTGTATATTTATTAGAAGAGGAGAATGATTCTTAATAAATGATGCTCCATTGCCTATGTGGCTATGGTTGCAGAAGTGAGACTGTGAAAGGCTAAGAGTTCTTAGAAAAGGAGTGGGAGAGTCAGAAGTAAAACTAAAAAGAATTAGCATCAATATAAAATACTAATTTTAAGTGTCTGCGTCAACATCAGCAGATGGAACACAATCACAGAATTTTAGAGTTAGAACACTTTAAAGATCAACCAAGTATAGCCCTCTGGTCCAAAAGACATATCATGATAATAACAGGAGTTGATTATATCCCTACAGCAGAAAGAACAGTGCAAAGGTAATAGAGTCAATTTGGGTGTTGAAAAATAAGTTTCATTTTAAAGTTAAAAGCCCAGATAAGAGCCTTAAATGGCACTGAATATATGCTTTTATATTATCAAGAAGTAAAATCGGACAAACTAGAAAATAAATAAAGGACTCCCAAGAATTAGGGCTTAGATTGTAGAAAGGGCCATACTGGCTGTAAAAGTGAATACTAAATGGGTTACAGGATATAGACTGATACTTGATTAGGCTATTTTACTATTGTTAATATTTTTCCAAACATTATTTGTTGCCCAGCTAACTGAACAACATAAGACTATATCTTTGATAGTATAATCCAGGATCTTAACTTTTTCAGCCAACTGATAGACATGTTATTTTTAAAGGAAAGACAAAGAAAGGAATGAAACAGGCCTAAGTACTCCTGAGAAGGGTTCCCCAATGCTCCTGTTGGGAACCAGGCCACACAGCAGGAGGTGAGTGGAGAGTGAGCAAATGGAGTTTCATCTGCATTTACAGCCGTTCCCCATCACTGGAATTACCACCTGAGCTCTACTTCCTGTCAGATCCACGGCGGCATTAGATTAGTTGTGCAATTATTTTGTTATATATTACAATGTAATAGAAATAAAGGGCACAATAAATGTAATGAGCTCAAATTATCTCAAAGCACCCCTACACCCCTCATCCCCCACCCTACCCCACTCCCCTGTCTGTGGAAAAACTGTCTTCCACAAAACCAGTCCCTCGTGCCAAAAAGGTTGGAGACCCCTGATCTAGAGCAAATGTTAGAGGATTCCTCTTGACTTTTTAAAATGGTGTCAAATTAATTTTAAGAAAGCAAACTGGTAATGGGGAAACAATCAAAGGTCACGTGTGGAGATTACTCTAGGACTCACATTTTCAGTACAAAAGACTAGCCAGAGTGACGCTTGCACATGCTATGGATTCTAAGAATTCAGTTTCAGAAGACATGTGATGTCCCTACACAACGCAAGGAATTTCAAGTATAGAGTCTACTATTTATTGTCTTTTTTCTTAAATATTGACATTAATAGATCAAAATGGTATGAAATAATATGTCTTGAAAAGATCAGCTACAGCCAGTGGAATTCAAAGTCCACAAACTGAATTATAAAAGATCAAGCTACAGATAGGAATCAAATGCTCCTTTGCATAAGCAATTTGAGCTCATTCAGTGATATGACTTTCCAACTGAGTTTGCATCACATTACTATTTTATAACAATGGAAGCAAGAGCAGCCTAAGTCTTTTATAAACATCTAAAAAACAAGCTTTAAAAATATATGTAACAAATGGGGAGATATTAGTAACTAAGAAACTTTATAACAATTCAAATTTTGCCAAATACAGAAGTAGATGTTTTTATTTCAGCATGCAACATTACACACATAAGCAACAGAAAATGTCAGTGCCTGGCAATCCATCTCTGGAATAGAACCCTTACACACAAATCAATATTCTGTATTAAAATAAACTATGCAGTATCTAATGACATACTATTTGTCCTCTGAAACTCATCTGCTGTCACCTCACAAGGCTCTCCAGTCCTGCATTACTAATTTCTCCTCTATGACTGGATTAGTCTGATAAACATCTTAGTACTTTACCTTAAAAAACAAACAAAATAATTAACAAAAACTCTCTTGATCCACTAATGCCCTCCAGGTGCCACCTTTCTTTCTTTCTCCTTTCCTCTCTTCCTCTCTTCCTCTCTCTCTCTCTCTCTCTCTCTCTCTCTCTCTCTCTCTCACATACACACACACACACACACACACACACAGTTTTCAGAATTGTGTGATGATGTTGTTTTTCACGAATGTATACATGTTCACAGTTTAAAGCATTCAAACTGTTTTACAAGACATATTAAAAAATAAAAAATACTCTGATTCCTATTTTCCACTTTTATCTGCTTCTTTTTTAGTTAACTCCCTAGCTCTAATATCTTAATTTTGTTACTTCTTGATTCTTTCTGTTTTAGGTAGGATGCCTACGTAGTCCCAGTTTATTTGACTTGTCCCAATGTAATTATTAAAAGTGTTTGCGTTTGCTCTCAGTCGTGTTGTAATTTTTTAGGCATCATTTCTTGAATTCCGTAAGAAAAATAAGAATTTAGCTCTCTTTGATTCCCCTATCCTTACCTCATACACATTCACACTTGCCCAAATACCCAATATCATATAGTTTTGGCTAGGTGGTTACATTCAGAGTTAACATGATAATGACTCTGTAAATGCAAATCACAGCTGAGTCATATGTATTTGTCTGTATTTATAGCTGATAAATTTCTCCTCCTGAACAGCTTTCCCTGGAGTTAAAACTTGTCTATTTTATTATTTACCTAGTTTTCTATATACTTAATCACCAATTCAGCCCCAAACTCTTCCCTATCTAAATCTATTCTGAATATTTTCAAACACATTATATACTCAACCAATTTAATCTTCTCACAGCCATTTCTCTTGGCATTGAAACTGGATGGTCTATATTGTGACTAGCTGTATTAGTTATTTCCTTGGTCTCTACTTAAGTTTCATTCCTTATTTCTGGTATAGCTTCATCTTTTTTAGTTTTCTTCTTTATTTTTGTTGAGTACCTTCTACAATAACTGGCCAAGAAAGAAGACATAGTAGATATTTTTTTTTGAGGCACCATAAGTCCTAAACTGTCATTAGTCTTCCAATCAATTGTTTTGCTGGGTACTGAATACTGAATTTGAAATTATTTTCCCCTCAAAACTATGAAGGTCCATTATCTTCTAGTTTCCAATGTGGTAAATTAAGACTTCCAAAGCCATTCTGAATAACTGACCCTTTATATGTAACCTACTATTTCTCTAATTCTGGGAGCTCCACTATGTTCTAAAATTTAACAGTGATATGCTCTATGATATGTACAAATATGACTAATTTTTCTATGTGTATTGGTCACTCTATGGGCTCTTTGTACCTGGAAAATTGTATCCTCTAATTCTGGAGCGTTTTGTTATATCATTCTCTATTCTGTATTTCTCCCTTTTCTTTATTCCCTCTCTCTAGAATGTCCATTCTTTGAACATTGGAGATCCTGGACAGTTGCTCCACTTTTTAAAATTTTCCTCCCATTTTCTCTTTGCTTTACTTTCAATATATTGATATTATTTTTCAGCCCTTCCATTGGGGTTTTCCTTTATAATTCTTTTATTGTTTATCTTTCGTATTTTGTAGATGCAGTATCTCCTCCTGCCCCTCTGAAACTAGTAAATGACAATTTTGTGTTTGTCTCCATTTTTACCTGCCAACCTGGTCTCCGTTTCCCCTAGCTTGGTATTTTGTCTTATGCTATGGTCTTAAACTCTCACACAACAGGGTTTCCTAAATTACCTAGTGATCTCTGGCCACAGGCTCGTATTTAAGGGTAAGGTACTAAAAAGATCACTGAAAGTCTGTGAACTTGCTGACTGTAAACTTAACTGCAGGAATATCAGGTAGGAATATTTCTTTGGGTGAATTCTTAGTGTCACTATCTTCAGATCTTTTCTTATAATTCCTAGAAGAGAATCGTCTAAACTATTGACTGAAAATTATAAAAAATCTGATAGCCTAGGTTCTTAATCCCCCTATTTTTCATTTTTTTTAATTTTAATTCTCAACTATGTTTTATACTCCTCTATTTCATTCTTGCTAGAGAATAAAGCTCCAGTCTTCTTCTGTGATAGGGAATGGGTAGTTGCCTGAGTCTTTAGGCCAGGAAAAGGATCTATGAAGTACGCAACACACCTTAAACAAATTTGCAACAAACTATCCTGCTTTTAGTCCCGACCTCACTCCTATATGCAAAAACAAAAAGGGCTTTCCATTTCTGAACACTGTACAATTTCTATGGTGCCACTCACTTTGTTTCTCTGCATTCCCAAAGCTGGTTTGAGAATCTAGGGTCTATAAGACAGTTATCACTCTTCCTTTTGCTTTTCAGGCTCTAAAATTATGTTGCAATTGTTTCCTCTCCCATTCTCTTTGTTCTTGAGAAGTATGTCCTCTGTAAACACCCCCTTCAGTTTTAATGGAGTTTTGAGAGGAAATGGAATTTAATTGTACTGTTTGCAATCTTTAACTGGAAGTTTCTCCTTCTCTCTTCATGGATTATAATCAGGCTTTCAATCATGACACATTTTCACTGACGGTTATTAGAGTTATTAGTGACATTCATGGTTGCCCAAACTACTTGGTCCCCATCCTTTTTGGCACCAGACACCGGTCTGTGGAAGACAATTTTTCCATGGACCAGGGGAAGGAGTATGGGGGCGGGGAAGTGGATATGCACATGTGCAGTTCGCAGTAGGGTTCTCACTCCTATGAGGACCTAATGCTGCTGCTGATCTGATAGGGGGCGGAGCTCAGGCGGTAATGTGTGCAATGGAAAGCAGGTGTAAATACAATGAAGCTTTGCTTGCTCACCCACAGCTCACCTCCACCTGTAAGGCCTGGTGTCCAACAGGCCACAGACTGGTAACAATGCATTGTCTAGGAGTTGGGGATCCCTGCTCTATGTGACACCTTAGTAGCATGCGATGTAACTGTCTACTTCTTCATTTATTAAATACCTTTTCTTGGCCTTTGTGACAGAACACTTCCCTGCTTTTCCATCTATCTCACTAGCTACTCTTTCTACTCTGATTAACATTGGCATGTTGCAGGGCTAAATTCTTCTCAATCTACGTACACTCCAAGATAATTTCATCCAGACCACATGATTGCAAGTATCTCTCTATGGCAGTAACTCCCAAATCCATACCCCTTAGACCAGACTGTCAACTTTAGAGTCATGTATCCAACTACCCTTTTGACATTTCAACAGATTTTACAGGTATCTAAAATATCATATAGCAAAACAGAACACCTGACTTTCTTCAGTAAATTAGCTCCTCTCCATTTTTCTTCTCCAACCTGATCTCTCCATATACTCTTTCCCCACTTATTATACTCCAGCCACATTAGCTCTTTTGGTTCCTCAAGCATTCCATGGTCATTTTTACTTCCTTGACAACAACTGCCCCAAAAAGGGGACCTCTCTCAGTCAGTCACATGGCTGGCACTAGCCTGCCAATCAGATCTCAACTGAAAAATTTTTCTTCAGTGATGGCTTCTCTAACTATGTAATGAAAGCAGTCACCAGTATTTATTATATTATCTACTTTAATTCTCTGCACAGTACCACAATTTTTTTTCATGTGTTTATTATCCGTCCTTTCGCCTTAGAATGTAATCCTCGTGAGGGCAGGGATAGCTTTTGTCTTATTCATCACTGTATTCCCAGTAATATATGAAAATAGCTGGCAGAGTAAATATTTTAGGATAAATTAATACAACACAAAAAACTTTAAATAAAATACTCCTCAAATTAGTGTGTCAAAATAACCTATAAATTTTTTAAATATACTTTTATGGAAAATGTCATTCCAAAGTGCATTCTAAGAGACAACCCTATCATTAGCATTTGTATTTTATTAATCTTTTGAACTGATTGTTCAGAAAAGTATAGGTTCAATGTATTCTTCTATATTGCTGATCATCAGTCTCAAAAAAACAAACCATTTACTTGTTAGATTTATTCAATTTATATAGTTGATATACTTATAATTTTATCATGAAAAAGGTTCTAAAATAATTTTGAAACAAAGTATGGTGGGAGAGAGAGAAGTAAAAGAGTAGAGCTGCTGAAGTTAAGCTATTATCACCTTCAGATATATCATTAAAACTATAAGATGTTTTATGTAAGACCTAGAGTATACACAAAGAAAAAAAGCTATGGAGAATGAGAATACACAAAAGGAAATAATAAAGGAATCAAAGCATGTCACAACAACTACAACAACAAAAAAATCAATGGACCAAAAAGGAAGACAAGGCAGGAATAAAGTGACAAAATGGCAATAGTAAGTCCGTCCCCCCTATCAGTAATTAAACACAAATAAAGTTAGCAATCAAAAGATACAGAGCAGCTGCATGGATTAAAAACAAACAAACAAACAAACAAACACAGGGGATGCTGGGATAGCTCAACAGGTTAAGCACTTGCTTTGCAACCATGAGGTCCTGGATCAAATCCCTGGCCCAGCCTGTGCAAAACCTATATGCTAAACTGTGGCACAACTGGAAACCACCTGGATGGCACCCAGTGAAGGTTCTCGTTTCCCATGTGGGAGGCCCCCAGTTTGGTTCCTGCCCAGCGCAGCCCCACATCCACCTGTGTGGAATGAAACCATGTCACAACTAATGATCTACAAGTACGGTGACTGCTCTGGGCCATCCTCGCTTCTCTCTCTCAACTTCTCTCAAACAATAAAATAAATCTTTAAAAAAACAAACAAAGATCCAACTATATATTACCTACAAGAGATTCAACTTTTAGATTTAAGGACACACAGAGGCTGAAAGCAAAAGACTAGAAAAAGATGTTTCATGCAAATGGTAACTAAGAGAGAAGAGGAGTGGTCACACATATTAATATAAGACAAAAGAGAATTTAAGTCAAAAACTGTCACAAGAAACAAAAGTCGTATATAATGATAAAAAGGTCAATTAATCAGGAATATATAATTATAAATATATATACACCAACATCAGAGCACCTAAATATTTGAAGCAAACACTGACAGAACTGAACAAAGAAACAGACAGCAACACAACAGATTTCACTATTCCAGTTTCAATAATAAATAGAATATCTAAACATATAATCAATAAGGAAAGAGATGGCTTACAGAACACTATAGGCCTGGACTTAACAGACATATACAGAATACTTCATCCCACAGCAGCAGAATATACATTCTTCTTAAGTGCATATGGACCATTCTCCAGGATAGATCACAGATTAGGTCACAAAACAAGTCTTAACAAATTTAAGAAAAATGAAGCCATAGTAAATATATATATTTTTTACCACAATGAAATAAAACTAGAAATCAGAAACACAAGTAAAACAAAAATTCTCAAACATGTGGAAATTGAATAACACACTCTTGAGCTTTCAATTTGTCAAAGAAGAAATAAAGAGAAATTAGAAAATACCTTGAGGCAGACAAAAATATAACATATCAAAACTTATGGAATGAAGCAAAAGTGGTACTAACAGTGAAGTTTATAGTGGAAAATAGTACATTGAAGACTAAAGATCTCAAATAAAGACCCTAACTTTATACTCAAGAAACTAGTAAAAGAACAAACTAAGCCCAAAGTTAGCAGAAGGAAAAATAAATATTAAACCAGAAATAAAAGACACAAGAACAATGGAAACAAAGCATTTTTAGAAAAGAACTACAAAAAGAAGAAATATTATAATGATAGCACAAAAATACAAAAGAAAAATCACAAGAAACTACTATGAATAATTAGATGCTAACAAACTGAGTAAACTAGAGGAAAAAGATAAATTCTTAGAAACATACACCCCACCAAGACTGAATCATGAATAGAAAATATGAATACATAAATATTGAATCAGTAATGGAAAACCTCCCAATAAAGAAAAGCTCAGAACAAAACAGATTTACTAAATAATTCTACCAAACAATTTATTAAAGAATCAACAAAATATTAAACCAAATTCAACAAAACATTAAAAGGATCACATACCATTACCACATGGAATTTATCCCTGGGATACAAGGATGGTTTAACATACAAAAATCAATGTGATATACCACATTAACATAAAAAGGATAAAAATTCACATATTTTTTTCAATTAATGCATGAAACACATTTGATATAATTGAATACCCTTTCATAATAAAAACACTAAATAAACTAGGAAGAGATCAAAATTTTATCAATATAATAAAGGCCATATATGAAAAGTCCACAGCTAAGAAAGATCATGCTCAAGAGTGAAAAATAAAGGGGAAAAAAAATTGAGGAAAGCTTTTCCTCTAAGATGAGCACAAGACAAGGACACGCACCTCACCACTTCTAGTCAACATAATATTGAAGTCCTAAATAGAGCAAATAAAAGACACTTAATTCTCAAAGTTATAAGTAAAATGAGCTCAGTTCACAGGTGAAATGAGTTTATATGTAGAAAATCCTAAAGCAGGTATGTCCAACCTGTGGCCCAGCACAACTCTGAATGAAGCCCAACACAAATTCTTAAAACACTATGAGACTGTTTTAAGACATCCCCCCACCTTTTTTTTTTTTTTAGCTATCAACTATTGTTAGTGTTAGTGTATTCTACGTGTGGCCCAAGACAACTGTTCCAAAGTGGCCCAGGGAAGCCAAAGGGTCGGATATCACGCACCTAAAAATTAAACACACCACATCACCACCACCACCGCCGCCACCACTGCCACCGCCACCACCCCACGCAACATCAAAGTTACAGGACACAAAACCAACATATTAAAATCAGTTGTGTTTCTACATACAACAAACAATCTGAAAAAGAAACTAGGAAACAATGCCATTTACAATAGCATCAAAAATAATAATGTACTTAGGAATAAACTTAACCAAAAAGGTAAAAGACCTGTACACTGAAAATTGTAGAACACTGATGAAAGGAATTAAATTACACACAAATAAACAAAAAGACACCCATGTTCATGGATTGGAAGACTTAATACTGTTACAATGTCCATACTACTCAATGTGATCTACAGCTTCAATGTAATCTCTATCAAAATCTCAATGGTATGTTTTGCAGAAATTGAAAAAATCTTAGTAAAATTCATACAGAATGACAAAGGATCTCAAACAGTCAAAACAATCTTGAGAAAGAACAGAGCTGGAGGCCTCATATTTCCTGATTTGAAAACATTACAAAGCTACAGTAATCAAAAACAATATGGTACTGGCATAAAGGCAGGCATACGGACCGATGGAACAGAATACAGAGCCTAGAAATTAACCCGTGCCTATGCAGCCAAATAATCTTCAACAGGAGGCCAAAACTACATAATGGGAAAGAATAATCTCTTTAGCAAAGGGCGCTGGGAAAATGGGATATTCAATGCAAAAGAATAAAACTGCACGTTTACACTACACATTAAACCGCAACAAAAATATCAAATCAAGATGGATTAAAGACTTATATGTAAGACCTAAAGCCATAAAACTCTTAGAAGAAAAAACAAGAGAAAAGTTTCAAGCCATTGGATTTGGCAATAATTTCTTGGTTATGACACCAAGAACACAAGAAATAAAAGCAAAAGTAGACAAATGAGACTATAGAAATTCCTCATTTAACAACCAAGTTCCTTTCCTACAACTAGGTCGTTAAGCAAACTGGACGATAAACGAGGAGCTTAAGAGTGGATGTCTCGTGGTGTGTTGTGGAGCCACAGGATATACATTTTTCAATAGACATCATGTGACACCACATTTATAAATGAAATATGTAGTCTTGTGTGACTGTGAACACTTCATGTAGTGAATACTAACCGACTGTGGGAACCAGACAAAGACAGAAAGGGGATTCCTGAGACTCACACTGACTGAGAAAGGGGATGCCCTGCACTAGAGAACTGGTCATAAGTTCAAGCAGTCGTTAAAGAGGCAGGTCATTAAGTGAGGAGTGGCTATACATCAAACTAAAAAACTCCTGCTCAGCAAAGAAAATCAACAACAAAATAAAAAGGCAATTTACTGAATGGGAGAAAATATTTGCAAATCATTTATCTGATAAGGGAGTCAACAGCCAAAATATATCAGGAACTCCGACTATTCAACAAAAACACAAATAGCCCAATTAAAAAATGAGCAAAGGTCTTAGACATTTTTCCTAAGATGACATACAATCACTAACAGGCATATGAAAACATGCTCAACATCACTAATCAGAAGAATACATATCAAAACCGTAAGATATCACACATCTGTCCGGATGGTCATTATAAAAACAAAACAAAAATCAGAGATTAACAGGTATTAGCAAGGATGTGAGGAAATTGGAAACTGTCCACTGGTAGTGGGACTGTAAAATGGTGCAGCTACTATGGAAAACAACATAAAAGTTTCTCAAAAAATTAAAAATAGAAATTCCATATAATCCAGCGATCCCACTTCTGGGTATTTATCCAAAAGAACTAAGACTAGGATCTTGAAAAGACAACTGTGTTTCCAGATTCACTGCAGCATATTTACAATAGACAAGAACTGGAAACAGCATAAATGTCTGTCTATAGACTTAATGGTTAAAGAAAACATGGTACACAATTTAATATCATTAACCCTTAAAAAAGAAGTCCTACTATTTGTGACAACACGGATGAACCTTGAGGATATAAGCGAAGTGACATAAACCAGTTATAGAAAAACTAGTAATACATGAATCCACTTACATGAGTATCTAAAGTAATCAAATTCATAGGAACTGTTGTAAACACACTGTTAGTAATGTGACAGTGACACCTGGGGGGAAGGGAGCATTCTATAGTACTATCATTAGGTTTCAGTCTTTTAGTGAGTCTATGCCTCTGGACCAGGAACTTCAAGTGTTTCTCAGTTGTTTTTCCTTCCTTCCTTAGGTGGGATAGAATGGTTACAGTGGGCTAGAGCTGAGTATTTCCCTTCTCCCATGTGGAAGGCTACAGGGACTAGTGCTGGGTCGTTCAGGCTTTGGTAATAACCTAGCAGATTAGGCTCCAGTTAACTAGCTCCCCCTGAAGGCAGTCCAAAAGGACTCCTTTTTTCCCTCCCCTTGCTGGAAACAAGAGGGAATTTTCTCTAACATTTACTGCTGAACCTGGTCAAGCTCCTGGAAGTAAATTTTAAATCTCACAATAGTGTGAGGGCCCCACTATCATGAGCTTCCCTTGAAGTGTTTAACTGTCAGAGTTGTCCACAGTGAACCTCTAGCAACTTGTCCATTACAGTTCAAGTTTTCTGCCCAGCACTGTTTCTGAGGTGGATTCAGCTTGTGAATCTGTGTTCCAGAAAGCCATGACTCCTTGTATTTGCCTAACTCTCCAATCTTGGGGGTAATGGTTTGCCCTATGTCCTCCCCCTCTCTTATGGTTTTAAGAAGAATTATTGATTTATAGGCACTTAATCATTTGAAGGAATTAATTAATAATAAAGAATTTCTTATGCCTTTTCCTTTAACAGACCATGACACAGACTAACGCCATGATCCAAACATAGTAACAACTACACTACACAGGGGCTGCCATCGTATTTACTATTTGTATTCTATTTTACTATGACTTCATCCCCAATAGTTCCAAACACATGTTCCTTATAATGAAGAAAGCACTCAGAAAGTTTAAACTGATAAAAATAAAACTTTACTTAAATGATGGGTTTAAGACTTTTAATGAATGTATATGAATTACCATTATTGAAGTCTCTGCATCAGCTAATATAGAAAAGGTCATGTGATTGTTGATCCTTTTACATAATGTTAATTAAAGAACCAACTATTCAGATTATGGCTGCTTCACATTTTGCTATTCCTACCACTCCCTACTTTGTGTGTGTGTGTGTATGCATGCTGTGTATGTATCTACTTTAGTTTTTATTTTCATATTAAAAAAAACTTAGAATGAATTTTACTAAATTAAAATTTTGGGAATGCTGGGATAGCTCAGCAGTTGAGCACTTGCCTTACAATTGGGAAGTCCAGGGTTCAATTCCCAGCCCCAGCCCATGCAAACCCATATACCGAACTGTGGCATTGCTGGTAACTGCCAGGATGGCATGATGGCATGATGGCAAAGTTCCACCTCCTATGTGGAAGCCCCCACCCCCACCCCCATTCAGTTCTTGCCCTGTGCAGCCCCACATCCATCTGTGTGGAATGAAACTCTGTCACAACTAATGACATACAATGAAGGAGACTGCTCTGTCCCTACCCCCATCTTCTCTCTCTCACCTTCTCTCAAACAATAAAATAAATCTTAAAAAAAAATTGGGGGTGTGGAAAGAACTTCAAGAGCTTGTCAGTCTTAATCAGCAACATTCTTTCACTGACAAAAGTTTGGTGAGATGTATCAACAACTTGAAAATATTTGTCTTTTAACCTAGTAAATTTTACTTCAAGAATCAAAGTAAATAATCAGAGGCATATCCAAAATTTTATATTCATTGCACTATTATTTAAAATAAAGCTAGAAAGAATTTAAAATCCAACATCAGTAACAGTAGCATCAAAATATATCAACCAGAAATCCAAATATGCCAATATTATAAACTGTGTAACTAGCCTATAGATTTTAAAAGAACTTTTTCTTTAGTACTTTCTCAAATTTTTCCCATAAACATGAATTATTTTTATAACCAGAAAATAATAAAGTGCTGTTTTTTCTTTGAATTGTTTAATACTAAAGGAACATAAAATACATGTTTATCCATTCCAGAGAATAAAACATGAGTAACAAAGTAACATGAGTAACAAACATTTTTTTCAACATGAGTAACAAAAGCATATTTTCTTATGTAGTGTTCACATAACTAAAAAAAAAAATTTAACTTCACCTATATATAATTTTTAATTATTAAAAATTACTAACTGAGAAACCTGGGTTTTAAAAGATGAAAACTACAATAAATCTTTTTCTAACCTAATAACCTACTGACCCACTCACCGACTTTGGAATTTAGGTTAGTTAAATCTAATATCACAGATATTGCTGGGACTGATGGATCTATTAGCATTAATTAAAAGCAATATTGAAACTTAACTGACTGGTATAATATAAAAAAAAACCTAAGCTACAATCATTAACTACGTTTACCACCATTTATGAAAAATTTTAATTTGCTTCTGCAGGTTACCAAGTAATTGTATATAGCTAAAAAGATAATTATTTCTGAAAACAATTACAAATTGTAAAGAAAGACCCAAAAAGTTTTAAAATTAATTATGTAATGTTTGGGTAAAGATGAAGTTAAACAATAGTCCTGAATTTGCTCAACAATAAATGGGACTATTAGATTACCTCTATAACAGATGTAGATGAAAAAAATTCTTGACTCTACAGCAGTTTTAAGACCAACTTAAATCAAAAATTGACAGAACAAAAACCACAAAAAAAATCTCTTAGAATCAGAAAAGATTCTGGCTCACGACAAATACCAAATAATACTAAAACTAGCCTGTTAAATGTGTAGATATGAGGTATTTCTGAAGTATCATTAAATAAAAGCTCAAAAATTAATACACAGCTCTCTTAGTGGCACACAAGACGATTCAAATGATTCAACTAAAGTATTTCTTCAAATAATGTCTGAGTTCCCTATTCGTGTAATAGACTGATCTGGTCCACAGAATAAATGAGCACCTTATTACTTTTGCAGAGAGGAGACTGAGGCCTGAACCTGTCCTCAGCCTGAAATGTGTCCTACAGAAGTTCTTAAGAGGTTCAGCGAGAACCCAAGCCTGAGACTCAGAGTGAACGACACACCAAACCAGGTAGCATAACTCTGAACCTGCACCACACTGCACCAGGCCTCTACACTAGTATCAGCAGAAGAAAGAGGGGGCCCTGTGGTAGGCACAATCATGGCCCCACTAAAAGGACAATGCCCTAACCTTGAAAACCTGTAAATATGTTACCTTACATGTCAACAGGGGCCATTGCAGGAGCGATTAAGATAAAGACCTTGAAATGGGGAGATTATCCTGTATGATCTGAGTGATCCAATGTAATCACATGAGCCTTTCAAAGCAAAGGACCTTTCCTGACTATAGTCAGAGAGATTAGAAAAAGAAAGGGTTAGAAAGATGCAATATTTCTTGGTTTTGAAGGGGAAAAAAGTGGCCACAGCCATGGAATATGGGTAGCCTCTAGAATAGGGGTGTCCAACCTTTTGGCTTCCCTAGGCCACATTGTAAGAATTGTCTTGGGCTACATACAAAATACAGTAACAATAACTGACAAGCCAAAAAAATAAATATTGCAAAAAAATCTCTTAATATTTTAAGGAAGTTTACAAATTTGTGTTGGGCCACATGGGGCCCACAGGCTGCATGTTGGACAAACTTGCTCTAGTACAGAAGATTTAAAACACACAAAGAAACATATTCTCCCATGAAACCTCCAAAATGCATGCAAACCTGCTGACACCTTGATTTTTGAGCAATTGAAAACCATGCAGAACTTCTGAGCAGTAGGACTATAACATGAAATCTGTACTGTCGTAAGCCAGTAAGTCTGTGGTAATTTGTATGGTAAATTTAATACAAGTCTGGAGAGTCACCTGAAGTCTAGCTGAAATGAAGCCCTATAGCTACGGACATACAGAAGAAGCCACCTCAAGAACAGTAGGAGGGGCAGAGACTCAAATGGGTTGGCCTTACACCTGCATGTGACCATTAAAAATCAATAGGGATATCTTGGCTGCAGAGTTTCCCACAGAGGAGTGAGCCCCACACCAGGCTCCCCAGCCCAGGATTCCAGTGCCAGAGAGAAAAGTTCCTATGACTTCTGTCTGTGAAAACCAGTGAAGATTGTGACTGAGTGAGCCAGAGGGCAGCTGAAGTCCTAGGCGCACCTCTTAAAGAGCCTGCACAGGGATTTACTTGCTGATGGATTCACTCACTCTGAGCTCCAGTGCTGGGGCAGCAGCTTGAAAGGTGGCAGGGACATATGGGGAAGAGGTGAATTGACTGGCTGCATGGGAGGGCTGGAGGGGCAGCTTTCTCCCAGATGAGCTGAAGAAAGTCAGTTTCTTTGATGAGCTCTCACTCCCACATGTAGACACAGGAAGACATCATACCTGAGTCTCCAGCAAAGTGGCTATCACCTTTTATCGGCCCCACCCTAGTGATTCCATGACACCCCTCCCCACCCAACATTTGGGCACACCCAAGCCACTTCCAGGGGCTTTTCCATACAACCTGTCCTAGCTCATGCTGCAGACTTTCATAAAATTTCAAAAGTTCATAAAATCCAAACAAGCACCATCTGGCTTCAGCAGGTCCCATACCTCTGACTGAGTGGCCCTAAGCCCAGCAGTAGTGACAGCTGACCTCGGTTCACAACTTGTCCTTTCAGGTACCTCCAAGCCCAATGTGAGCAGCGGCCACCTGTGGATTGCTTTGTGGCTCATTCCAGTGGTCTCAGGTAGGGCACAGGCTACAGCTAAACTTGGCACCCAGGGCTGGCACACCTGGTAGTCAGCTACGAAGCAAGCTGGAGCATCACAGGTCGCCTCCAAGGATGACACACCCAAAGGACAGACTGGGTAGGTACCAGAGCCTGCTAAAGCGAACCCTGTGCTGCAAGGTCAGCCCCAGCACAGCAGTTCCTCCACTGTAGGCAAAGCCAGTCCTCACAACCAATCAGCCTGAAGGTCAATCCCTCCCATTGACATGCAAATACCAAGGTTCAAGTACAAAAGTAGACTATACACAACCCATACTATAGACAAACTTAGAGCACTTGGCTCTGGTGACCAGTGAGAGTGTACCACTGGGTCCCACAATACACCTACTACATAAGGTCACTCTACGAACACCGGGAGGCATAGCAGCCCTACTTAATACATAGAAACAAATACAGGAAGGTAGCCAAAATGGGGAGACAAAGAAACATGTCCCAAATGAAAGAACAGAACAAAGCTCCTGAAGAACTTACCGTAAAAGAAAATGGAGACAAGCAATCTATCAGACACAGAGTTCAAAACACTGGTTATAAAAATACTCAAGGAACTTAGTGGGAAATTCAACAAAGAGATAGCAAGCATAAAAAAGAACAGAGAAACCACAAAAACAGGACCAGTCAAAAGAAAAGAATATGACAACTGAAATGAAGAATGCACTAGAAAGAACAACTAAGCAGACTAGATAAGTGGTTGACAAACTCGTCATCCAAAAGAGCCAAATATAAACAATACAAAATTGAAATTTATTCAAAGAGCCATTTTTTTAAAACTTAAGCTTTACTTTAGTAGAGACATTTTTATGGAAATAATTAGGATTAAAAGTACACTCTCGAGCTTGCTTTTGCTAAATATGTCTTAGTTTAACTAACGGTACATTAAGTAAAACTTGGTATCATACTTATATAAAGATATTTATTTTAAAATATAACAAATTAAATAATATAAAAGGTATCCTTAAAAAAAAAACTACAAATACTCCACTAATGTGAACAATGGCCTTGCATTTCCTTGGAAAGTAAGGGTAAGTCAGGTTTGTATGTTGTTGTTTTTAATTTGAGGCACGATTCCAAGTTCTCATCAATAAGCCGATTTCTTAATTTAT
>PVKE010011670.1:24419-39898 GCA_004027555.1 Craseonycteris thonglongyai
TCGCATAAATATGTAGACCCAAATAAGGAAAGAACAGCAAACGCTAGTTTCTTCAGTTGATCATATGAGTCAGGAATACTATTCCAGGTGTTAAAAATCAACATATCTTCCCTCTCCAGATCTTTCAAAGCAGACCACTTGTGCTGTAAACTTAATTCACATTTATTTTTCTCCAATAGCTCTAAATCGGCACAAAGACACTCGAATTTGGAGCTCCACAATTCTTTATTTTTTAAACCCAGCAACTGCATTTCAAAGCTGCCAATATCAATATAAAAGGGCGAAAAATTTATTTCTGTTACCGTGGCATTCAGAGGTTTTTTAACAAAGGCTAAGGTCGCTTTGCTGTTTCTAAAGGCTTTGAACCTGCTGAGAAAAGTTTCCTTCATATTTAATAGTGTTGTTCTGAAATAGCAAATGTCAATATTAGACTTATTTTCTCGACAATATTTCAATAGGCTTGGAAAGTGAATTAGAGTTTCTCTTTCAAAATCTTCGGCAAAAAGCGACAATTTGTTTTCGAATGAAATTACTTCTTCTAACATCGAGAATATTGTGTTTCCTTTTCCTTGTAACTTACGATTAAGCTGATTTAGATGAGAAGTAACATCCACCATGAAATAAAATTTCTGGATCCACAGATCGTTCGTTAGCTATGCATAGTGAACACTCTTCTCAAGAAGAAATGCTTTTATTTCAGTAAACAGTGAAGCGAAACGTTTTAAAACGTTTCCTCTGGATAACCAACGAACTTTGTTATGCAGCAGAAGATCTGCATACTCACTCTCTACCTCAATTAGAAATTTTTTAAATTGGCGATGGTAAAAGAGCTTTAGCTACAATGGAGTTGATAATCTTAATCACCAATTCCATTACTTTGCAAATTTCTTCAGGAAATGTCTTCGCACATAGTGCTTCCTGATGAATAATACAATGGTAGGTAAATATCTCGTGATTAATTTTTTCTTTCAAAATAGCGACAAACCCATTTCTATTTGTAGTTAAAATACATTTTGGTGGGCAGCATTTCGACAGAGATAATGATACACATGTTTGCAAGCGACTATCCGTGCTATTGTTGCTTTCTAAAAATGTGCCTCTTTTCTGTAGGCTTGCATTTCAAAAATGTTTACTCGTCTCTTACAAGACAAGTTAATAAATAATATTCCGTGCCTGCACTAAACATTTCGTGGAAGAGCCACAGCCAAGGAGTCAGAGAGCTGCATGCGGCTCGCCAGCCGCGGTTTGCTGACCACTGATTTAGGTTATCCAGTTCTTCTGGGTTCAGTCTATGTAAACTATATGTTTCTAGAAATTTGTCTATTTCTTCTCTATTGTCAAATTTGTTGGCATAATGTCTTTCATACAAATTTCTTATGATTGTTTGTATTCTTGTAGTATCAGTCATAACTGTTCCTGTTGTTTCTAATTTTGGATATATGTGATGTTTCTTTGTCTTTTGGTAAGCTTAGCTATTGCTTTCTCAATCTTACTGATCGTTTGTCAATTTGATTGTTTTCAAAGAACCAGCTCTTTGTTGCATTCATTTTATCAATTGTTTTTCTGTTCTCAATTTCATTAAGTTCTGTATTGATTTTTATTTCTTCCTTTCGCTGGCTTTGGGTTTGTTCTGTTCTTCTTTTTCTAGTTCATTAAGATGGGATATTAGGATGTTTACTTTTACTTTTTCTTGTTTCTTGAGATCGGCCTGTAGCAATATATATTCCTTCTTATTACTGCTTTCCTTGTGTCCCATTAATTTTGAACTTCCAAATGCACTTACTCAGGTTTTTTTGTTTAAGTCTTCTGGGTTCCCAAATTTGACATGTTCCAAACTGAAGACATTGCCTCTGACCCTTTCCTATTTTCTGACTGGGTAATCTACTCTGTCATCTCTTTTTCCATCCTAGCAAATAACACCCCTGAAGTCCTGAAGCATGAAAAGTCCTGGACCCCAACTCTCCCTGAATCACCACATCCAGTCACTCACCAAGTTTCATGTACTCCACCTGCTTCCTATTCTTTGTATCTTATGACCGTAATTCACTTTCTCGTGTTTCATTTTGAAGCACTCTTCTAGTTTTGCTTTTCTTATGTTCATGTTTAAATTGCAGCTAGAGTGACTTTTGTTAAATATATTTGGGATGATGTGACACCTCTGCTTATTGAGTGGCTCCCCACTACGTGAGGGTAAGATTCACAAGCTGGCATGACACTTGCCTTCTTTGGTTTGATTCTGCCATTTTGTCTGTCCTTCCCATTCCCCTTGGTCCAGTTCAGCACATCCCTTGGATTCCTCACCTACCATGCTGTTCCATACATTATGCTTTTCTTTGGGCTGCCCTTTCTAGAATGCCCTTCACACCTTCCCTCAGCATGGAGTATATCTTTCAAGATACAGCTTTATATTGGCATTATACCCTGAGCTTCCCAGCTACAACCGACTATTGTCTGCTCTGTGTCCTTACTGTCCTTCATGCACTTCATGGGTAAAAGTAGCAAATGATCCTTTTCTTTTCTTATTATTTTCCTATATCTCTGCCCGTACAAAAATATACAACGAACACTTTCGTTTGTATTACTTGCCTCTCCTGGGTCAGTGTCTGTAATTGATGGACACAATAAATGTTCTGTCTTACTGACTGATAGACTGAGTGAGTGAGTGAGCAAGTGAATGAATATGATCTTTTTTGACATTCGGTTTTTTGTTTTGTTTTCACAGGATGAATTAAAGCAAGCAATTGGAAAAAAGAAAAAAGGTATGGATATTATTGAGAGAGCTTCATCAGATGAAACAAAAATTGACAATTTGTATGATCTTGATGGAGCACACAAAATAATACAAGTTGCAAGTTAATGACTATTTAAGAATTTTTCTGGCGTGAATGCCTCTGTAAACAAATGTAGCTTGTGTGGATCCAAATGTGATATCTATTTCAAGTCTTTTTTCTCAACTTCCTTCAAAATACCCTAACTGTTACCACCATTTTCTTCTTTCAAATGCTTCGACCCTCTGACATTGTCTCTTGTTATTCCTTTTATTGTATCTCAATATTCATGAATGGAGATAGATTTGAATGTTTATTTAAAATGCACAGTAATGAGTATTCACATTAATGTCTCTATGACTACATTTTATAGTTAAAGTGTCAGCATTAGGATTCAGAGAAGAGAAAGATGTAGAATCATGCTGGGATTCTGAGGTACTGTTTTTCGGTATTATTATGATCATTATTGTTGTTTTCAATATCAGCATTCAGTGATGTGAAAACACAAAACATACCGTATTTTCGGGCGTATAAGACGACCGGGCGTATAAGACGACCCCCTAATTTTACAGTTAAAACATAGGTTTAGGCCTATATTCGCTGTATAAGACTACAGCCTCGGAAGTGGGGGGTAGTCTTATACAGTGAATATAGGCCTAAACCTATGTTTTAACTGTAAAATTGGGGGGTCGTCTTATACGCCCGAAAATACGGTATGCTTTGACTTTACTTTCTCTCCTCTGTATTTTTCCAAAGAAGTTATTTTCTTGTGTTTTAGCCTATTCTTAATAAAATAACTATGTGCTAAGTCTAATAAGACTGCCTACCACAATTCTGCTAACTGGAAAGATTTACTTAATGGAATTAGTGTAGATTTCATTTGACATAAAATACGGGGCTTCAAAATTAAGGAATCACCTTGGATTCTGAACTTATGTTTATGTAGAAAGTAAAGTATTATTGTAGGTTGACCTATGTCCAAATATATGATTCTTTGGTTTTTGTGGATATGTAAACGTCCTGATGACATTCAGGGACAAGCAGTATAGATGGTAGTTTTTTAAAGAACTTGGAACTTGGAACGACACTGACTGGGACTTCAAAGATTTACTATATTTGAATTGGCAAGTAGATCTTCAAGGAACTTTTCCAGAGATGGAAAAGCATGGTGAATAGGAATAAATAGTTAGAATTATACTGATAACAGTTTGGGTTACTGGTGTTTAAGTACTTAACAACTGTTTTGTTTAGTTAAAATAGCATTTGTTGAGTAACACTTGTAGTATTATAAGTACAAAGAGATGATGAGCTAACGAAGGTGACAACTATGGAGAGATGAGAAGGGTGTGATCTTTTCTCGTAAGCATCTGCTGATTCATGGTACAAACACTGTATTTGAGTCTCAGAACATGCTCGACTCTTAGATTGTTTACTTACTAGCTATGGAATCTTGGGAACAGTTCTTTTTAACCTGTCAGATGTCAGTGACCTTATTCATATTACCGTATTTTCCGGTAATGGTACTAATGTTTGCCTTTCAATTATGCGTAAGACAAATGTGGTAACAAATGTGAAAGCATTTTGTAATGTGTAAAGGGTGCTAAGGAAATGTTAGGTGCAATGATCACAGTGGTATGTAATGCCTTACTATTAATAAGTATTGGAAACACTTTTTTGTAAATGGAAGCACAGTGAAAAATGGCTGTAGTGTCAAGAAAAGAAAGGGAAAGTTCAAAGAGGTATATGGATTTCTAATTTGGGGGACATTACGTTCCAGTATGCTATGATTGGCGATATCTTATAGGTGCGTAGTGTTTTGGTACATGCGGCCTTCTTGATGAGATCTTAAATGTTTTGACCTGAAGTAAGTTGCTGCCGCTGAGCGGTTACACACTGAATGTGAAATGGAGGGGTTAAGCTGTAGTGATAGGAGCAGAAAAACAAATAAAGCACAATTCATTGTAAGTCGCTTAGAAGTGCTTTGTATAAAGAAAATGGACACGTTCGTTTAGGCATGTTGGGGAGGGGTAATAGTTGGGAATGGGAGTGGGAGTGGAATTCATGTGGCCAGCAACACTCTTCCTGAGGGTTACCAAAGCTGCCAAGGGAAGAATGAGAGGAAGCCATTCAGCAAGGTTCTAGGAGCAAAACATGCTGGACAGAGAGCACAGCGGAACTCATGTGTTCATCATTTTACTCTAATGTCTTGCAATGGCCAAAAAGCAGGAAGTGGGGTAACCATCCTCTGAGCATGATTATATTTGTTGCTTTGTGTATAAAGGGAAGAAAATGTGCATAATAAGTTCCTGGGACATTTTAGATAGTTAATAAATAAATGGTATAATTTTTTTCCTTATTAAAGTTTACTATACTTTCGTAAAGAGTTATATAACTGCATTGAAACTTTCTGGTTATTATTTAAATATAATGTAAGGAAAGATTTTCTTACTATTTATCATTTTTTCCAACCATTTTCCTATCAAAATAATTTATCAAATGATAGTTAGGTTTTTGCAAGCTCTTGTTCACCTAAATGAAGTTCTCAAATGTTCCATTTAGACTGCACATGACATACACCAGATTTCTTATCATGTGGAGTATCTTACTTTAACACACAAAAAAATCTGTCATTGGAAATATTTCAGTTATATCAGGTGCACTGTTTGAAGAATTTGTTCAAATATATATGTATTTTTACCACACCTAATTATCCTAATGGTGAATGCAAAGTGGACTGAGGTGTTTTAATCAGTGTCTTGTTGAAATGTGCCTGTAAATCAGAATTTTGTTGATGGAAGTACGTGCTCTGGCCTCCTGTGCTCAAGTGCAGTCAGTAGCCAAATGAAGATGAAAGACAGGCCAGATATAGAGGGTGCATGTGAGGGTGTCTGTTGATGTGTTTTGGCTTTCAGTACATGCTTCTTTAATTTTAAAATATAATTGCTTTTAAAATAAGGATTCCATATGTTTTTTAGAAGGTTTTAGAAATGTTTATACATTATTGACATGAATTTTAACAGAGATATTCTGCAAGGAGTTCAAAGAAGCATGCTGGTCATTTTTTGGAGCTACAGATCAAAGAGGAAAAATTCTATCTAATGGACAAGCAGAAGGTGAGAACTGTATTATATAAAAAAGTCATTCGATTGAATGTTGACTTAAAACATGAATG
The DNA here is from genome assembly GCA_004027555.1 of Craseonycteris thonglongyai. NCBI lineage: Eukaryota > Metazoa > Chordata > Mammalia > Chiroptera > Craseonycteridae > Craseonycteris > Craseonycteris thonglongyai. The sequence goes on from PVKE010011670.1 coordinate 30,360, forward strand.
TGATATAGTCTAATAGCCAAAGAAAGTCACCTATTAAATGCACAGTGAGGAAAAAGAGAAGTGAAAAGGAGATGAGTTTATTATCTCCCCACTGTCAGCAACAGAGTAAAGTGGTAGTGACACCACAGGAGCTACAGCACGTGTTTCATTTCAAGATACTCTATGACCTAAGGAGTGTCAGGAAAGAGGAGAGAGGAAAAGAATAGAAGAGGGATTGAAGAATGAGAAAGGCAGAAGTAATAGGGAGTAAATAAAGGAAAAGGAGGCAACTATATATAGTGGAATGTGGTGAGACAATTCTTTAGAAAAGGAAAGAGCAGAGTAATTGAAATGAGGGACGAACAATAAATACTGAGCATCCATTACCAAAACTTGTAAGAAAAGTCAATATGTCCCCTCTCTTTCTGTTGTCCTCACAGTTGGAAAGGCATTGTGGACTGAGGTATCAGCTCATGTGCAACTCTAGTTTGTGTACCAGGGATGAATTTTAGTGTATGTGCTTAGTTGTAACTGTATATACAGGGTTTCCCAAAGTAGGTGTGAACTTTATTACACAAGACTGGAATGCATGTTGTGCTGTGTGTGTCACAGTGTACTGGACAGGTTGCAATGTTGATGAGACATTTCAAGCACTGACAAGATTAAGCAGTGTACAACAAATATAAATGTAATAAACCATGTAATAAAGGGCAAGTAGATATACTCTGTCCCTACTGTTGGGCCACTCTGTATATTAATGTCATGCTTCTTCATAAGAGCAGATACTACACCCCACACTGAGAGCGCTGGAACAAAGCCATGAACAGGGTCAGTTAGGGGATGGTCAGGGATGCTCTAACCTGAATAAAACCCATTGGAAAGGCTATGACTCCGAATGCAGTTGCAAATTGGAGGGCTTGCATTCTGCATCTGTCACATGGCCTCAGGTGATGCCAATGTTGCTGGTCCTCAGACCACCCTCTGGCTAGAAAGGGTGGTGACTTGTCTTCACAGAAATTGGGGAAACAGGCATTTGATAGTCCAAATCATGAAAGAATCAAGGAAGAGCATGTTTTTGTGTTTCTTTCTGACCATATTTATAACCTAAGGGAAGCGAGGATTTGAACACACAGAAATTTTAGATGCAAGATACTGCTGCTAAGAAGAAAGGAAACAAAAACTGATGGGATGACATACAGAAAGAATGGAAAGGGGGGAGGATCAAGACCACAGGTCTATAAATTATTTTTGAAGAGGAAGGAGGTCAGTGAAAAGAAGTAGGGAGGAAAGAAAGGGATTAATTTTTGGTAATTGTGAAGTTGATGAGGGTTTTTGAGAGACGTCTTTTTATGGCTTCAGTGTCTTTGCACTGAAACAGCCTATGAGAGCATTGCTGCTCCAGAGAATAGTGGAAGCAGGAGGGAGAATTGGGGTAAACTGCAGCCACTCATTCATCCTCCTCGGAATCACCAGGCATGGAAGCTATAGAAGTTACATCAGTGTTTGTTATTCAAAGGAGATTAATTTGATAGAGAAGCATGACCTTTTTGTTTCAGGTAACTAATTTTTTGATCAGAGAGCTGTTAAAAAAAAAATCTTTTAAAGACTGGCATGATATACCAAACCAAAGTAATATTGGAAACAAGATAAATTAGTCCATTCTCTAAGTGCTAAAAGTGTTGTCTTCAATATATATCACTGATTTAAAAAAATAAAGATTTTAAATATCTAATATATCTGTGGCTTTTGAATTACTTTTTCATTTTTGAAAACCATATTTCATGTTGAAAGTTAATTTCTACATTGTTTCTATGGACTGCTTTATATAGATGAACCAGACATACCCTTTTAAATAGGACAGAAACAGTACATATGGTCGGCCTACTGACACCTTGAATTAGCCCAGTGAGACTAGGCTGACAATACATACTTCATGAAACAGGACAGTACCGTGGTTTTCTGTCTCATTTTAAATGGCACATCTGGTCAGCCTTGTTATATATATCTTGTTGCATGAATGGAATAAGAAACTTTATGGTTATGTTAGGGTAAGGTGGGAGATGGGTGGGAGAGATGGGTGGGGGGGGATAGGGGGGGAATCAGATATACGGTGATGGAAAGTGAGCTGATTCTGGGTGGTGAGCACATAATGCGATGTATAGACAATGTAATGTAGAATTGTACACCTGGAAACAATGTAATTGTTATCAATTAAATGTCACCTTAATAAATTTAACAACAACAAAAAAACAACTTTGTGGAGACTAAAGCAGAGGATAAGAGAAGAAGTAGAGGCATACCAGCAAGTCCCCTGGGTATGGCAAGAAATGAACATTTTTATGAACTCTTAGTCTATAAGTGTATATTGATGCTGATTAATTCATAACACTCTTTCTGTTGACAAGTTATGCATTCAACAGAAGTGTCATCACAACTGTGTACTTGCTAAATCCCAGGTCAAATTGAAAAATGTGCTGAATACTTGTAGTGTCATGATATAGACGTTCGTGATGTCGTGCAGTGAAGATATGCTGTTGCAGTCTATGATCAGCTTTCACACTGATCCAGTCATGGTCATGATTTGTTCCCCTGATGAAGGTCACTCTCTCCCCCGCCATCACTGCATCCACATTAGTACACGGTCACTTTTCTGGTGTAGTTATAGTTGTTTGAAACATAATTTTATTTTCACAATCTCAACTGTATGTTTTGTTAAACCTCTGTTCTTTTCTTCTCCAGTACTTATGGTGGATTCATATATCTGTCTTTTTGCCCCACCCCCTGAAAAAATTTCCTACTGACACCTAAGGTGTAGTCATGTCCAACCCAAGCATGAGGATTCTGCTCCACACTCTCTGTGTGAATATACAGTTGGCTTTCATAGTGACTCCTAATTGAGTATATGTCCGTTTGTATTTTAGGTTATCCTTAAAAATATTCTCACTTGGATGTAATCACTTTTATATTTTTATCTTGAATTATTCTCTGTAGAGTGTATGAAAAGTACTTGTCTTGTTTCCAAACCCATTTGGCCGACTGGTGAAGTGAAAGATCCCGATCCTAGCACAGCTGTACCAGTGAAGGGTAAGCACACACCCCTATGAGCACATTTTGTAACATCGATTTCACCTTGGAAAGGAGTATGTGAATATATGTGACATGCTCACAGTCCTCTTACTCCTGATTCCTTTATTATTGTAAATTCAATTGAAGGATTTAGCACGAATGACATAGATGTCATTGTTGGAACTGATGTTTGAGAAAAAAGATAATTGTAAGAATAAGAAAAATAGATTTTTGAAATGTAAGCTCTACCTCAGATGTTTCTACTTTAGTTTCAATACGCAAATTCTTAGTTTGTAATCAATGTACCTGATAATTCTCAAGGGACCCACGATATTTTCACTTATTCATGGAAAAAAAGATTTATTCTGTGCTGACAATTATTGAATTTAAATACTACTGGAAACATTTCCTCAATTCAGAATTGCATCATCTTTAGTCTGCATCATTGCATTTATTCATCTTCCTCCATTTATTGATATGTCCCTTTACATGTATCACTACCACAACATTTAGAGTGCTCCAACTGAAATGCAAAGGTGACCATGAACCACTCATTAAAATATACAGTTTCCAAGATCTTAAAATTACATATCCAGCTTTTATACTGTGACTTCTGCCTCACTCTCCATCGTTATGCCTTTACTGTCTGCCGTTTTCTCTGTATTCCTGAGCTGCTGCTCGTGCCCTAGTCTCCATGCCTGTCTTGTAGACAGGATGCACCCTCGTGTATGCTCCTGCCACTGTGGTGGTACAGCCTTGCAGGCTCTGCCCCTTCCCTGCCCTTTATGCCTTTGATTCTGGATAACCTCACTGTTCTAGTGTCAGCTCAGGCAAGATCTCTAGAAAAGCCATTCCTGGGATTCCAGAATAGCTCAGCGGTTCCATTCCTGGACCCGACCCATGGAACTCCCATATGCTGAACTGCATTGCATCTGGTAACTGCCGAGATGGTTAACAGCAAAGGTTTCTTGCCTCCTATCAGGAGACTCCCAGTTTGGTTCCTGCCCTATGTGGCCTCACATCCACTTGTGTGGAGTAAAACCATGTCACAAGTAATGACGTATAGCTATGGAGACTGCTCTGGGCCCTCCCCCTTTCTCTCTTTCTCTCTCTCTCTCTCTCTAGTCTCTCTCTCTTTATCTCTCTCTCCTCTCTCTCTCTCCTTTCTAAAACAATAAAATAAATCTTAAAAAAAAGAAAAGCCATTCCTGACACCCCACATGTCTCTTCCCCTTCAACCCCAGTGCTTCCTCCTAAAAGATGAAAAGAAATTTGTCAGAAGAGGAGAGGAAAACATTTTACATATAAGTACGGGTGTATGTTGATAAAGGCGTGCAAAGTAACAGCAATTTTGAAAATGGTGAATTACGTTGCAGTTGAATCTTGCTGTTCAAAAGGGAATATTAAAGTAGAGAGTACAGTATAGGTGATTTCATATGTTTGTTCTGTGTTTCTAAATTTTGTTCTGTTTCTGATTGATTTTCATTGATGTTGGCTGAATGAATTCATGAATTTTTGACGTTTGTATGTCTTGGAGTTTGTCATACCTGTTATTTCCCAAATAATTTGTCAAACTTCAGATATTAGAAGTATTTCTTAGGTATATATCAACTAAAGATTAATTAAGCTTAATTTAAATTCTCCATTGATAAAATGTTATTTTATTTTTACCACGATGATAGCTTTTCCTAACTCTTCTACGTAGTTGATCTTAACTAATATGTACGTTGTCTGCAGAGCTACCCTTAGGAATGACATCAGAGGAAGAGCAAGAGAGACTCAGTGGAAATGGAAATAACCACGCATGTGTATGTGGAAATTGAAATTGAAATTGAAATTGCTAGTATAATATGGTTTTCTGTGCTTTAATAGCAAAACATAGTCCAGTTGAACTTACCTTTTGAGCTAACCTTTCATAGTCAATAGCTCATAGCAAAATACTATTTTTATAACATTTGAATGAATTTCAAAACTTAAAATATTGTTAGAATTTATATAGTCTCTTACAACTCAATTTTATCCTTGGAATTGAGTCCAAAAAATTTGTCCTGAATATTATTTGCTTCTTTTCTTTTCTTAACTTGCTTATATGATAAAGTAGGTAACATCAAATATTGAATCATAAGATTAAACTGTTGAAATTCTGGACAATATAATAATAAAGGCCACTGAGTTGTATTCATGTGAAAGGAGTCCTCATTCTCAGTGGTTCAAAATTTGCAGTTTTGTGTTGCTGGTCACTAATGCCAAGGTGAACGATTTATTCTGCCTTGTGACCTCTGTGTAATGGATGCCAGAGTCAACCTTCATGGAGAATATGGGGGCATGAAATCTATTCAGCTGCCTATTATGAGAGTCATTCCTTTCAAGATGGGCCCCATTGTTGTTAGGGTAGAAACAATAACTTTATAATTTCTTTCATTTCATTTTAGAAAACCAGTATATGTCATTCAATTGTTTATCCACTCTCATTAATGGATGAAACAGATAACTATAGCAATGAGTGACATTATGATAATATATGGTTTGAATTAAAATTTAAGAATTTGCTATATTCATTCTGATTGATGTTAATAATTTTGGTCCCTAATAAGGAAAAGTTTATATTCTTTTCAGTTTTTAATCTTGAAAAGTCTTCTTCAGTGCACTGGAGGGATTCAGTATTTAAGATATGGTGAAGTGAAATATTTAAGTGAGGAAGCCTTTGTAACATTCAAAATCAATGAATAGGTCTTTTTTTGTTTATTTTTTAATGTGGATTTACCATGTAACAAGTTGTAGTTCAAAACATGGCAAAATTAGTTTGGCGAGTTCATGTTTTTCTCCTAACTTAGACTAAGGCAGGTTATTTTTCACTTCTTAGTTATAGTGTAGTAACTGGGGAGTAAGTAAATATAGACTGAGAAGTTTTGCAATTCGATTTTAATTATATTCTAATTTTTCTTTGTTCACATTTGAATCTGTAGGTTGAACAAGAGCATAATGACACTCCTAAGACACTATCTCGAGGACAGAATCACAAAATAGTTCTGACCAATGACCTTTGCAAACCAAAGGAGACAGAAGGAAAGCATAAGAAAATGAATTCTGAGGTATTTTGTTTGGTCATTTTCACATGTGTGTGTTTACGTATTTTTGTGCATATATTTAAAAAACCCAAACTATACATATGAAAAATACATAGGACTTTAAGAGCATGTGTGTATGCGTGTGTGTGTGTGTGTGTGTGTGTGTGTGCGTGTGCGCGCGCCTGCGCTCGCGCACATATTTTAGAAGGGGCTGACATTTTTGGTTTACTGGAATACATGATGTTATTGATTCAAATCCATTTACGTCCAACAGTCAAGTAGTGACATTTCCAATGGCTTGATCCCAAAGGGAGGCTTCCAAGAATTTGTGTAAGAATGAATGAGCTTTCTGTCATTTCCAAACTGTTGCTCCTAACAACAGATGTCCCAATTATTGGCAGTGATTTCATCCCCTGACTATACTAACAGAGAGGTTGGTTTGCACGTCCACTGTTGGTAAAGAAGAAAAGAACAGCCAGTTCAGAGACAATATTTGAGATATCATTCTTCTACTTTTCAGAAAAGTCACACTTTGCTCCAAATGGTATACTATTTGAGAGCAAACAAATTTGAAGAAAACGGTGTGCCATGGTATATACTTAGTGATAATTTGTTGATGACTTATTTCATTCCTAGTAAAATAGGTCAGTGAGTTTTCCCCTATTTCACATTTATTACTACTTTAAACATTATGAAGGGGAAATAAAAGTCGTCGCAGCAGCCAATCATCTCATGATGTTCTCAGAGAGCTCTATGAGTGTTACCTTTTTTACCCTGAGTTTTTTGAAATGCAGTCTTCTTTTAAACTGTTATCTTCCTATAAGAGTCATTCATAGCTGTGGTCTGGTACAAGAGCACGCTTGTAGAGTCAGAAGTGCTGAGGAAATTCTGAATGCTTATCTTTTGAATCTCTTTCTCTAGACTGCGGTAACTACAGGAGTTCACTGATGTCAGTAATAAGAAGTAATTTTAATAACTGACTATGAAAATATCAGAAAAGTATAATATCTTTATAACATTATAGAAAATAAGAATTTTAGGAAATTTAATTTCTCCAAATAGATGCAGAGTCAATACTCTTACTGTAGGATAGCTTTAGAGCCACACTGTAAATTCTGTTTTACAGTGTGGTCAGATTTCTTAATCTTTTATGCTATACCTGCTGGTTTTGTTGCCATTTTGATTCTCTAAAAATTTTACATTTTTTTTTTTTTTTTTTACTTTTATGAACTCCACATCTTATACTAAATATCTGAACTGTGGAGAAAATGTGCTTGTGTGAAGTTGGGAGGTTTGGATTCAACTTCATATTTTTCCAATGGAATATTGACTTGCTGCAATCTTGTCATTATGTAAACTTATAGGTTCTTCTTTAATTTTGGAGACTATCATTATATGTCAACTCATTGAGTGCTACCTACAAGTCTCTTTTGTCTTACTTAGGTTTCTGTCAGTTGTGAAAAAGAAAAAAGATTTTTTTTTGTTTGTTTTTCTTGCCCAGGGCTGGTGGTGGGAGGAATGGGGAGTGATTGTCTTATTAGAATGGGGTTTCCTTTTTGGGGTGAAGAATGTTTTTAAATTAGAGGTGATGGTTGCAAGACATTATGAATTAAATGTGACTGAATTTTTCACTTTAAGATGGTGATATTGTTTTGTGAATTTTAACCTCACTATAAAATCAATACTATCATCATAGTAATCATTCTATGATTACTATGTCTAAGACATTAAGTTCATGGTACACAATTTAGAACAATGAAAGGGGCCCATTTAAAACATGTCTTTGTTCTTGCTTTCCTCACCTAACAGTATTTCCTCCATATTGTTCTCCAAAGGGCTACTTTGTTCTTTGCAATGGCTGCACAGTTGTGCACTGTGCAGAAGTCACATGTGTTTTTAATTTGGTCCCCTGTGGATGGACAGTTCTTTGGCCATCAACAGTGATGCAGGGAGCATCTGTCAGCTCTAGTCTGAGGCGTCCTCCAGGGCAGAAATAGACTGAGCAGGGCTGCGAGGTGCAGAGACTTCAACAGGCTCCTGTGTGTGTTCTCTGCCTGCCTAGCACAGGGCCTCTCTTTAGGGCTTGGTCAGGAAGCGGGGCCAAAGGCAGGAACCCAGCAGAGGAAGGCATGATGGGGGAGCAGGGTGGAGAGAGGAAGAGCTGAGCAGAATGTGGTCCCAGCAGGGGCTCAGGAGACAAGTAGCCTGGGCTTGAGCCCACTGGCTCAAGACTGAGAGCAGCTCACCAAGTGTGGGAGCAGGAGATTCTGAGAATCTGAGTAGTCTTTCTGTAATAATAGCTGCAATTCATGGACACGTGTGCACACATGAAGTGAATAAACTCACAAGTGATGATGTTTTATAATTGAAAACACTGGTGACTGACAGCATGTACAACATTATCTCTGAAAAATGATGTGTTTTAGTTAAAAAAAATCTCTCCAGCAATGGGTTCATTTCGTATTATTCGTAAGAATACTTATTAACTTTGTTATTTATAGTAGTTAAACCTAAGTTGAAAATTCTTTCATAGGCAAAACTCAGAATCCTGATGGCTTGTGTGTGTGCGTGTGCGTGTGCGTGCGTGTGTGTGCGTGTGTGTTTGTGTGTGTGTCTGTTTGCGCGCGCGCATGCGTGCACAGCTCTCTTCATTTGGTCCTTCTTGGTACTCAGAGCTGTATTTGAAGACTTAAATCTTCAACTTGGATAATCTTATGTCGGAGCGGGCTGGTGGGTTAGACAAAACATCCACCGGCCGCTGAGGTCAGTTGGCAAGAAAATGGAAACATGTCTGAGAAATTCCCTCACCTTGTATGGCCCCAGAGGATGGCTGGTTAGTCAATGACAGGTAAGATTCCTCAGGGAGGAACAACCTAAGACAGGCACAGGGGCCATCAGAATAATATATGGGGAGCATAAGAGATGAGGCACAGAGCCTCATCCCCCCAACTCTTCTACAGGAATTTCTCTTCTCTGGCCCTTTCCCCTCAAGGAGTTACGGGAGGGCACTGGAATGTTTCTGTTTGGCTGGAGCACAACTAACTCCGAGGCCTTGGAGGTCAGCAGAACTCTGCTGACCTCCAAGACTTGGGTTTGATGTGGTTTATCATTAATCTTTAGTGTACCAGTGTGTTCTTTTCCCAAGAATGCTCTGACCATTTAGTCACCCAATAATTGCTGTTTTGCAGTAAGATAAACATTTGCTCTCTAGACATGATGTCTCTGTATGCCCGGGCAATTGTGCCCCGTCCAGCGGGGCACGACAACGCGGCCCGAGGGGGAACCTATGAAGGACAAGAGACAGGAGACACAAAGAAATGGAGGCAAGACAGGATTCTGATCAAGCCTCAAAATTTTATTTCTGTTACAGCGGTATATATACAGTAGGGACAAAGGAGGGCAGGGCTGTCTGCTTAGTGAGGTATT
>PVKE010011671.1:0-39791 GCA_004027555.1 Craseonycteris thonglongyai
TTTTTTTAATTTATTGTTAAATTTGATGAGGTTACATTGGTTGGTAACAATTAGACAGTTTACAGATGTACAAGTCCACCTCACATCATTCATGCATCGTATTATGTGCCCATCGTAGATGAACTCTTAAAGCACAGCCCAAAGAACAAATCGATAAGTGGCAGCTCATCAAGATTAAACACATGCTTTCCCAAAGCTGTCGTTTTTATAGTGAGAGAGCTAAAGAAAAGCAGGAAACTGCTAGAAAATGGGTCTTGGGGGCCTCTGGACCCCAGATGAGTACTCTTCGGGGCCACTCCCCTGCCACGCACCCCTGCTCCCACTGGGTAGGAGCAGAAAGGTGGAAAATCATAGTTTCCTGAGATCAAAAAACTGGTTTTAGGAAAGGCCACAGCGGAGTGTACTTCCCTTGAGTTCCAAAACACACGGAAATTGAGGGAGCTGGGAAAACAGTGGTTTAGAACCCAGCCTCCCTGCGCTTACATCCTACGACCTGAGCTCAGTGGCAGTGGGCCTGTGACCTCACCTTTGTACAGGTCAGTTCTGGCACCAAAAGCGGGGCAGCGTGAGAAAGAGATGGGGGGTGCCAGGGTCCCCCCCGGCACCAGCACACGTGGCCCTTTGCTGCCTCATGCAGGCACGGAAGTTTCCTTTGGTAATTGTTTTCTATAACTTCTAGCTGGTTTTTTAGAAGAGAAGGTCCAGGCTCTAATATTTTAGAGGGGATTAAACATTCCTGTGCAGGATGGAAAAATTCAAGAAGGAAGCCAGGGAAACAAATATCCCAAAAAGGCTTCGAGTCAAGAGGTGAGGGTGGAAGAATGTGACACAAGGGAAAAAGAAAAATGCAGGGCTACTGGTGGTGTATTTATGACAGGAAGGCTTTCCCCTGGAGGGTGACCGGACTTTTAATGGGGAAGCTGGACAAGAAGAAAACTCATGGACTATTGCAGGAAGCCTGCCACTGAGCACAGGGGCCGTGATGCCTGGGTGGGACCAGGGGACACAGCCGAGAGCCTGCACTGCCCAGCAGGAAGGATGCTGTCACTTGGGCACACACTTCTAAGATGTGAAACCAAATGTGCCAACGCCTATGAGCCCGGCACTCACCCTGAACTTCCTGTGCCTCTCTTGAGAATGAAGTGTGAGAGAGAAACCCGGTTACATACCCTGTGAGCTCACACCTCTCCCCGCCGGGGAGTCCCGTCCCTGCTAGCTCAGTCCCTGGGCTTGTGTATGGAGCAGAAGTTAGGGGTCAGTGTGGGGTGGCGATGTCGGGCTTGATTGCTTACCCTGGAAAGGGCAGACGAGAGATGGAGAGATCTGAAACGGAGGAGGGGAGTGTGTGGGAAGGAGGTAGGGCACCTGAGGCCAGCTGCCTCCTGGGGGCCAAGCGAGGGGTACAGGGAGCTCAGCTCACAGGAGAAAGCTGAGCTGCTTGTCTAGTGATGCTGGCACGCTGCGCACGAGAGGGAGGCTCGGGGTGTTGTCTCAGAGGTCGAGACTTTGTAACCAGAAAGAAAGGGAAATGAATAGCTGCAGGCATGTCAGAGAACATGCTTGGGGTTTCTAAGTGTGGCTGAAACTATCAGATATAACAGCTAAGAGGCTTTACCTTCGAATACAGGGCAAGAATGAACTGGCCAGGAGAGTAGCCAGTGCAATCAAGAGAAGTTTAAATTACAGTTTGGGGGAGGAAAGCTTATGCCCAGAGAAAGCCTTTAGACGAGGTAGAATTATAAACAGCAGATGAGACAGACTGAGTTGAGACGGTGCCTAGTAACTTCCAGGAGAACCTAAGAGTGATGAGATTTAGGAACTCCTATACCCTGGGATATTTCTGGGCTGTTCCCATATAAAGAGTGAAGGTTATTCAAGTGTACTTGAAGTGTGATAGAACAGTAAGTCCCTGGGTGGGCCTGCACCTGGGTTGGGGGACAACCCAGCATGAGGAACTAGGTTGGCTTTCATCATGGTCGCAAGGTGGATGCCACAGCTCCAGGCATCAAATCTTTACACCCATGTCCAAAGGCAGGAGGTGGGAGGGATGTGTGTGCAGTGGGGGCGGGGAAGATGGCTTCTCCTCAGAGTCTCTTTATATAATATTAGGGAAGAAAACCTTGCCCATAAGTTCCCCGCAGATTTACCTTGAAGCCCCCAGGCCAAGATTTAGTTACTAGCTCCTGCCCAACAATGGGGAGCACCAGCATTTTCGACATGTGGAGTGCAAGATGGGCTTGCAGGAAGGAAGTAGAGACTGGGTCGGGAGGGGAGGCAGCAAGTGGCAATAGAAGGGGGTGCACTTGTTCTGACAGATTCAAGTTTGCAGTAAGTTGAGTGTCAGGAAAATGCACACCCAATGGGAGAGGCATGAAACAGACGGAAAGAGGGCAAGGTGGTGGGATGTGCTGGATGAAGGCATTCAAGACCATGACAGGCTTCAAAGGTGAAGATCAGAGAGGAGAGTTAAAATGTAATCAGGATGAACGGAAGGTTCCACGTTTAATTTAAAAAGAAAAAGAAGGAAATCAATCACAAGAAGTAGAGGCAGAAAAAATCCTGACCAAAGTACATGTGCAAAAAGCAGGCCTGTCTCTTTGCAAGTTCAAATGACCTCTAAGCGAGGCTGCCAGAGAAGCTTATGTAACCAGAGGCTGCAGGAAGCCAGGGTCGTCCAGAACAAAGGGGCGCGACCCGAGTCCTCCGGGCCAGCCCTGGCCACCTACTTCTTTCTCTGGGTTTTTCCGCCACCTTCATTCTTTGGCATGACACTGCTTAGAAGAGCCCCTCGTAGTGGCTGCTCAGCAGACACCTTCCCTCCATAGCAAGGTCAAGTGCTGGCTTCCGCAGCCTTTCTGGCCCCTGGGCCCCCTGGCCCCAAGTAGACCGCTCAGGGCAGCCTGGGCTCTCCTTTGAGGGGCTTGGAGGGACCTGGTGTCTGCATAGTGCCTGTCTGGTCGGTATTCATGACTCTTCACTGGCCTAATGAATTCATCAGTGAGTGTCTTCTGGGCCCACTGAGAGTAGTGTCCCTGAACCTCCACCGTGCCCCTGGGATCTCATTAAAATGCAGGTTCGGGCTTCGGACGGGTTCCCTGCACAGTAGCGCTGTGCTGAGGGTCCCAGGCCCAAGGGCAGCGGGGGACAAAAGGCAGAGAGGGGGCCAAGCAGGTGACCTTCAGGGTCCAGACTAGGTGTGGCAACATGGCCAGAGGCCCCGGTGTCTCCCACGCTTTCCCACGGGCTGAGGTTCTTCACAGCAGGTAGCAGAGTTCACCTGGTGTTCAATGCCAGAGATTTAAATGCCAAAGACGGGGTGAGTGGGGCCCGAGGAGGGTGGAGACCAAGAGCTCAGTTCTTGCTGTCGTCTGCTGGTGGCATTTGCACCTGAGGAGGGTTTTGCTTGGCAACAGCTGTCCTCTCGCTGTGCTGAGGCCTTTGGGCTCTGACTCACCCGGCCGTTTTGTTTTGTTCCGTTTTCCCCTTGTGGTCAGTCGTCCCTTCCTCCCGGGACAGGGGGCTGCTGGGCTGTACGTGCCTGGGAGTGACTGGCTTCTCCAGCCTCTGAGGAAGTCTTGATACCGATGCCCATTCCTTCCTGAGAATAAGAATGGTTTCTTCCCTGCCAGTGGGTCTCGTGCCCTTTTAATGAAGCCCATGTGAGCAAGAGCATTTATCCGTGTGCTCTGCTGGGACTTCTCTGGAATGCGTGGTTCAGAGGGCACATACACACATCTGCCCATGACTTGGCACGTGATCATTTATTGGGCACAGGCTTGCTTGTTTCACTCGCCCAGAACAGCTTATGAAAATGCTGGTTTGCCTCCCCATCCTAGAGCTGCATAAAATAGATAACTGAGTCCACCATAGGCCTTGCTGGTGACACAGAATTGCTTCACTAGAAGCTGCCATGTGCTCCTGAAACATTTATTCCATCTCCTCTTAACAAAATGACTCGCAGGTCATTCAAGGTAACAGGTTCAAGCCATCTCTATATTTTATGACTTTAACAGGGGATTCCCTGTTGGCAAACAACTTATCTCTTCTGCTCTTGGCTTCCCACGAGAAAACAGAAGTAATGGTAGAGGAAGAACTAAATATTTGAAGGCATGTTTAATTCAGCGCTTATTCGATCGATCATCTCGTGTTTCTAGATAGTAAAGCAAGGAGTTGGCGTTCTTACGCACGCCAGAAATCATGACTTTTGGGTGGAAACTTGGCTTAAGCAGGGTTGTGCTGGCCAACAGCTTAACCTGAACTGTGAGTGGGCTCTCCTTTCCAAAGGTTGGACTAAAGGGAGCTCTGATCCCATGGGCCAGACACTGTCTTTCTAGAACTTTCCAGTGGCTGAAAAGTGTGTGATGGGAACAGAAGGAAGCCACTGCTGCTCTCAAAGCATAAAATAGAGCTACCTGTTTAGACTGAGAAGTAGTGACTAGAACCAGGGGGCGTCGGAATGCCGAGGGGACTGGGGCTCGCTTCTTTCTTGCGGGGATTTTAGGATGGTCTTATGAAGTGCATTTTACCACTTTCTATTTCGCATTCTCTTTCTGAATGTGGTATGTAGATAGAACTACAACATTGTAGCCCTCGCTTTTACTCTCTTCCTGAATTCACAGACAAGTGGGGTTTTTTTTGTTTGTTTGATTGTTTTTGGTGATACTGGCCTCACATAAAGAACCAAGAACATCCAAGTTCACCTGTGCATTTGGGGGTCCAAGAAAAATCAGAACTTCTGTATTTCCATTAAGTGGACAAAGTGTGAACCTGTGATAGTACGTACAGAATAATAAAGTAGCTGTTATTATATTTCACTGATTTTGGAACGAACCCAGGAGAGCCTTTGTTCAGATGTTCAGAAACAGAGAGTAGTACATGCATTTGCACACGCCATCTCTCAGAGCCTCAGATACCACTCACGTCCCTCCAATCTTGGCATCCTGGGAGCTCTGCTCTTCAAGGCCAAGAGGGACACGTGTGCACCACACCAGGCAGTCAGCCCAGGATTGACTGCGCAATTAATTTCAGTGAAACTGTCTCAGTTCATCTGACACCGACATACACCACAGGCCAGGTCTCTGCTAAACACACGTGTGTACGCACGTACACACTCAACACACGCTCAAGAGAAACACAATGTGGTTTGAGTAGACTGTTTATGGGGTGTCAGCGTGAATGGGCTAATTTCCTTGCCCAGGCTCTGTGTTCTGACCCAGGCTCTTGGATTTCTTTGCTCTCACAGACCTACAGTACACGTTTGCAGAACAGTTGTTTCTTCCTCACAGGCGAAGCTGTGCTCTGATCCCATGCAAGCATTTCTGTGCACACACACTCCTCTAAGAAAGGTTAACACCCAGTTTTGGATTGTAAGCAAAAGGGGGAAGTTGGAGACCCACAGATGTGTTGTCCTCTGGGTGTGGGCAAACCACAGTCTCAGCTCTTCACAGGGAGTCCCTCTCTTGGGGTGTGAGCCCAGCACTGGGCCAGCTACAGGACATGAGGGACTCCGGCTCGAGCAGGCTGTGCTCACGAGAGCACTGGGGCCTGTCACCAGACCGGGAGAGGAAAGGGCCGCCCCCCTGTCTGGGGACCACCTCGGCACTTAGAAAGTGAGCTGTTCCTGTCTCTGTTGGGGATCGTGAAGTGGCAGCCCGTGGGGCCCTGTGTTTATGGTGTCCTGTGACATGTCATTAGCCCCAGAAGCTGGCCTCTCCTGCACAGGTCTTTGTTTAGAAGATGTGGGGAAAGATGGGCCAGTTCACGTGGTCCCCACCCAGCTCCGCACTGGCCGCTGCCATAGACACCATCTAGAAACTGCCTCCCCTTCTCCTGAGTGCTGCTGCACTCTGCCCCTCCCCCAGCACGTGGGACTAACTTGTGGCAGTGACAGCTGGAGACAGACCTCCAAGCTGTCTCCCTCCCAGAGATCCTCCCAGAGACCGTCCTGCCCCTCAGCTCGCCCTTAAAGGGGACTCTCTGCAGGCTGGACCTCCTGCTTAGTTCATGAGTTAAAAAAAGGTCACAAAAAAATCTCCCATGTTTTAAGAAAGTTTACGAATTTGTGTTGGTTGGGCTGCTGATTTGAAGCTGTCCTGAGCTGCATGTAGCCCGCAGGCAACGGGTTAGACGAGCTTGTAGGTGTTTGTGTTTGTCAAAGGGCCACACGCTGTTTAGATATATGCTGATCAAACGTACCCCTCTAAGGAGGACAGAAAACAACGATGCTGTCCCATTTCAAATGCTACATGTGGTCAGCCTACTGACGCCTTGAATTGAGCCCAGTGAGGCTGACCAGACATCCTGTTTGAGACAGGACAGGACCATTGTTTCCTGTTCTGTTTAACACGGGACGTCTGCTCAGCCTACTTAGCTGGGGAGACAGCGCTGCCCTGGGAAGAGCCTCCAGGTGAGTGGAAACCCGCGTGCTTTTCGAGGCCGGGCATCGTGCCTGCATGTCACAAGGGCCTTCTTCTCTGTGACGATGGACGAGGTATTTCTGAAGGCTGGAACCCCCGCCCCCCGCAGCCTCCATGGGGGCCCAGAAAAGGATGCGGCCACCCTGGGTCAACCGGCCCCACACGCCTTTCTCTGTCCTGGTGGGCTCCATCGCTGCTTTCTTAGATTAAAGGTCCGCCCCCCCCCCCCCGAAAAGTGCTTATTTTAAATTAAAAATAAAAACGTTTGGTGGAAATCCTGGTGCCGGCCGTGGACTGCTTCCCTCAGCCTTTTCTCGTCTGAGCTCTCTGGGCTTGTTTCTCATGCTGCAGTGAAACGGTGTCGCCTCACACTGTGACTCAGGACCCGGGGGAGTTTTCTTCAGAGTGGCCACTTGTGCTCGGTGTCCATTATCCCTGTGTCCACTGGCCTTTGCTTGCCCCCCACCCCCGGCCTGAACCCTGAGCCCTGGCATGTTTCTACCGATCCACTTCGGGCCCACAGCTAAAGGTGAGGGTGCACCGATCCCCTCGCCTGGGCTGCTCACACCGCTGCGCTGCACATGAGGCTCCAAGACCTCAGCAGGCTTGTGCTGTGGGAGGAGAGCGCTGCCCGCCCCCCTTGGCTCCTGGGCCCCGAGACAGGAAGGGAGCTGCCTCCGGAGGGTGCGGCACTGCCTTCCTCCTGGGCCCTGGCCCCATCAGGAGGCAGGGACGTTCTGAAGGGCTTGTCCAGGAAGTGCCCCCTGCACACCTGATGCTGTGGGTCAGCTGGATGAGCTGAACCACTGGATGTGCTCGTGGCAGGGGCCTGGTGATAGACGAGCGGACTCATCCTCCCACTCTGCTGACAGACAGCCCAGCACCACACTGGAGCAGAATGCAGACGGAGTTCCTCCTGTGTTCCCTCTGCAAAGTAATGTCACACCCGGACACTGAGTCACTCAGTGAAGGCTGTCTGAAAAACGTTACTTTATTGTTTCAGAGACTCTTGGTCGTTTGCCCCCGGTTTGGGGCAAACTGATCATCATACTGTCTTTGTGTGATTGTTTGCCAGAATATGAAATGCTTTTTCTCTTTCTTACTCAGGATTGGTGTCACCTTCATCCTGCCTTCCTCGCCTTTCTCTTTGTCACCCTCTTATTTATGAGGTGGGTGTGATGGCTGATGGCCATGCCAGAAGTAGTGATCATAGGTTTTTTTTTAATATCGTTATCTTTCCTTATAATTAGTCATTAGCTTGCTTTTGATCTTAGGGACTCTGATGATTTTATTTATAATTTCAATTCTATTTTGCAAATTCCATCTGCATTCTGACCTGGTCCTCCGGGAGAGGACAGAGTTACAGCACCTTCCACCCAGGCTGACCTCAGGCCACTGCTCTGGGGTCCCCCATCATGGATGTCCCAAGACATTATTCTTGTTCTCCACACTCCTGTCTAGATGTTTCCAAAGTACATCCATTCAGTTCAGCTGCCTTTTAAGCAACATCTGTTACCAGTGTTCTCTCATCTAATGAAGGAGACATCGCTTATTGGAACCTTTCTTGTTTCTGAATAATTTATTAACATTTGCATTCCCCGTCATGTGTTTAGTAAATCATACTTCATTGCCAGATTTAGGCTTCGCATTTTTCACATTTTCCTTCGTAGGATACTTGCTTTAGCAGGTCACCCGCCACTAGCCTTCCTTCCCATGGTTTAGCTGTTCACGCAGCTAAAACTAACTTTCTCACCACATTTCCCACATTTTCTTGTTATTGCACCCTTTAGGGGCCTTTTCTTATGGGAAGAAAGATTTCTGGCTTTCTTTTACTTAACTCTTAAACTTCCTTTCTGGAGTTTTAAAGTCTTGCTGACATTTGTGCTTATGGGTCATGATAGAGGTTAACGTGGTGTGTTCTAGAGCCGAACTCTCATGGTAGAAACACAGATCTGAGCATGTGGAACAGGACAAATTTAAGCCTCACCAAGAACCCAGGAAATACCAGCAACCCCCCATGGGATGGAAGTGTGATCCAGCTGAATCTGATCTCACAGCACAGGTGACCCCAGTGGATAGTGGGGTGATGTTATTTATAATACTATGAAACCAGAACAGTGGGTGCATCAGCAGGCAAGGGCTGGGCAGCCTGAGGTTAGCAACTCAGGCTGTGGAGCCTGACAACCTGGGCTCAAACCTCCTGTGAGCTGTGTGGCCTTGGGCAGGCTTCTCAACCTCTCTGTGCCTCAGTCCACCTTTAAAATGATGATAGGGTGGTAATGAGCAAATACTTAATATATGTATCATTTAGAACAGTGACTGATATGTAATGGGATCTAACTCTGGATCAGCATTAATTTAAGGTACAGGAAGGTAATGAAATATAATAGACATGAAAAGCTATGTCAACAAAGCAGGAGGCAAAAAATGTTTTGATGTGGAAGCAAATTAGAAATGCAGGAAGTGGGGAGGAAGGTAGTGGAGACTGTCCTGAACCTGGCGCAGAGGAGCCTGTGCTAAGGGCAGGGCTGCTGGGCTGAGCACACCTGCTGGACCCCGGGGGACACCCTCACCCTCTCAATGGAGTGTCTTCACCTGTGGAAGCCCGGGCTCCCTGGGGAAGTGCTGTTATGTTAATTGCCTAGTGATTTCACATGTATTTTGGATAGATGCAGAAGATTGCATTCAGGGTGCCCGTGACCTCTAGAAAATACCCGCCCCCAATGATGGAGTGTAAAAGGACTCTGATGGAGGCTGTTTGCACCCACAGTGTTTCCCAAACTCAGGGAGGTGGGTCACTCTCTCATCAGTTTTGTTTTGTCACTGTTTTGTGAGCATTGCGTACCACTCAGCCACCTGTAGAACCTCACGGCCCGTGGCATTGGCAGGTGTATGATGATATCAATAGCCCAGAGTGAAGAAACAGCTGTCGCTGATCAAACACACTTGGCTTCCTGTTCCAGAAGCTTCAGAAGTGGTGCGTACCTCGCGATGGTTGGAAAACAGGCCTCTGGCTTCCGCAGCCCCTCACTCTCTATAGAAAGTAATTTTCATTCGCAAGATATCTGCAGAGCTTTCACTTCTGCTTTTGGAAACTTTGCTCTGAAACCCAAATATGCAGAGAACGTAGGGCTCAAAAGATTGCTTAAGTTGACATTAAAACAAACTTCCTTTTTTATTTTTTTTTAAATTTTATTGTTTGAGAGAAGTGGAGAGAGAGAGAAGGGAGGAGGGCCCAGAGCAGTCTCCATAGTGGTACATTGTTAGTTGTGACATGGTTTCATTCCACACAGGTGGATGTGGGGCCGTGTGGGACAGGAACCAAACTTGGGGCCTCCCTCTTGGGAGGCGAGAATTTTCACTGGTTACCAGTGGTGCTGCAGTTCAGCATACGGGTTTGCAGAGGCCAAGGCCGGGAATCAGTTTCCCGACCTTGCGATTGCGAGGCAAGCACTTGACGGCTGAGCTATCCTGGTCTCCCAAAATAAACGTGCTTGAAAGTTGAACTGCTTACCCTCCCTCTCCAGGGTCAGCCCCAGTTAGTGAACCTGTGGACGCCAGCATCGCACAGGCCAGGCAACCAGTCTCGGAGCTGGTTTTGATCTTGGAAGAGTCTTAGTTTCCAGCTGAGACCAAGCTGATTATTTGGCAACCTTGCTGGTGGCCCGGAGCTTCCTCCTTCCTGCCCCTCCCACCCGGCTGTGCGTGCAGACCACGCTCACCCTCACACAGCCGCACCTGAGGGGCTGGGAAGGCACGCGGTTCCTGACCCAGGTGTGCCTTGTTACCTAAGGGCAGGTACCTGCCGGGAGCGCCGCAGGCCTGGAACTTCTGATATAAAGCCCAGCGCTACCGGTGCTTGTGGGCTCTTACACGTGAGTGACGCTGAGTGCAAGAACATGAGTGTGTCCTGTAACATACCCATGAGGAAGGGGCCTTTGACCTGCTCACGTTAGTCATGCTGAGGTCAGAGCTGATTTAGGAACCTCTCAGACTTCTGCTGTGACTAGAAGCTGCGCTGGTCACTCACGCCCACTCCACAGCCTGTTACAGGCCCCGGGGGCAGCCACCGTGGGCTCTTGGAGATTACACATTGGGGGACATTTAAAGCAGGGAAACAATGAAAAAGCAGTATAGGTGGAGGCAGGGATTAAAACAGGCAGCTCTGGGAAAGCCGGGATGGCTCAGCGGATTAAGCGCTCGCTTTGAAGGACCGAGGATCGAATCCCGGCTCTGGCCCAGGTGGACCCACATGCTGAACTGGGGAGTTCCCACAGTTCAGTTCTCTCTCTGTCTCTGTATCTCTCTTTCTGTCAAAAATAAAATTAGAAAAAAAAAGAAGAAAACAAAAAAAACAAAAAAACAGGCGGCTCCTGTGGGCTGAGTGATCAGTGCTCAGGGGCAGGCCGGAGAGGCTGGTGGCTGGAGTGGGGACAGTGGGACGGCTCCAGGGAAGAGCAGAGCCTGGGGGAAGCCTCTAGTGGCTGGTTCTAGCCCCAGATTTTTAAAACAAGGTTTGAGCTGATTTGGGACGATCGTGGGAGGGTCTCAGAGGGGGTCCAGTGTAGCAGGGGTGACAGCCTAAGGTGGGCAATGGGGAGAGGGAGGTGTGCTTGGCAGGTGGAGTGGAAGGCAGGCAGAAGACGGGAGGGGCACATCCACAGGGAAGTTCTAGTTTAAGTAGCCGGGTGCTGCTGGGCCCTGCGATGGGGCGGCGGGGAGAAACGCTGGCGGGCAGGGGTGTCCAGAGCCCTCACGTCTCACGCTGTTCCATCAAATATGGAAAGAACCAGCAACCCAGAGGGAGAGGTGGGGGATGGAACTCATCCCAGCACCAGGGCAGCCTGCCTCTGTGCCTTCCTGCCCCTCCCGCTCCAGCCTACTGGCCTCTGCGGGCCCAGGGCCTGGAGTTTGTGCTCACAGTAGCGTATGTGCAGGGTACTGCTGCTGGAGGTCCGCTTTCCTCTGGCTCTAACAGATCAAGGCCCCCTCTTTCCTTTCCTCTTTCACCTGAGTTGCCAGGCCCTTGCTGAACTCTGCCCTGACTGTGAGTCCCTTGAGACAAGTTGCTTGGCCTTGTCCCTGGCGCAGATGGAGAAGCCCTTGCTCGTGCCTGCTGCATGGTCACCGCTGTGCAGGGGGGAGGCTCCCCACCCTCCCCACCCCCCTGCGGGAGCCTTTTGGGCAGTGGTTTACACTGCTGCATAACAGAATCAGCCGCGGAGCTTCCACAAACCTGCTGCCCAGGCTGCACCCCAGCCCAGTGAAACCAGAGTGGAGGGGGTTGGGGAAGTAGGGACTGTCTGTCTGCGGGCCTGGGGGAGCCCTGTGCCCCACAGCTGATGCTGAAACCCAACTGGCCGGAGAACCCAGTTCCTGTTTGAGTTGCTGCCCCAGGACGGCCGGGCTGTGAGGCCAGCAGCCTGGCTCTGTCCCAGTCACAGCCACGCAGCTCTGCGCTGAGGGCCAGCTCTGGGCCCGTGAAGCCGCGGGTGACCAGGGAGAGATGAATGCCCGGCTCTTCCTGTCCTTCAGCCAAGGCGGCCCGATGGGGACCTTCTGTACTTGTTGCTTTTGCGGGGAAGGGGAACAGTGCAATCAGTTGGTTGTGATTTCCTGAGTGTCATGATTAGAAGGACCCCAGAGCTGTGGCCCAGCCAGGGTGCATCTGCTCCGACCCGGGCTATGGGAGCATCGCAGGTCTCTGAAAACATTTGTGCTTCTGCGCAGGAGCGGGATCCGGTTACGCATTCTTTCTCAGGTTAAGCTGTGTGTTTGGCCGGGACACTCAGTGATTAGGTTCCTGTTATAATCGCTAACTAATAATGATGCAGAAAATCGGTCTGTGCTTTTTGAAGAGCAAGTTGGGACTTGAGTATTTTAATGAGTCACGAGTTGGGGAAAATTCGCTCTCATCTGATGCTTTCTGTAGGAAAGAAGGCAGTGCTATTTTCCTGCTTGTATGTTTAGTAAGATTTTAATTTAAAGAAGCCGGCTTATTTTAAAGGGGGTAATGTTGCTCTCGCCTCCACCCCCCCACGCAGGGCAGCTAGAATGAAGGACTGAGTTGCAGAGGCAAACGGGGGTGGGGGAGGTGGGGAGCCCAGGGGGGACCCCGGGGAGGGGGGAGCCCGGGGTGGGGGGAGCCCACACGGTGGCTCATTCCACCAACCCGTGGTGTGGCCTGCAAGTGACCTGCCATCACCCCCTGTGACACCAGCTTGCTGAGTGCGAAAGAGGGAGACAGCAAATCAGAGACACCTGGGCCTGGGGTGGTCCATGGAGCAACTTCTAGGGCTTGTGAAGATTTCAGATCCTGGGTTCCACTGCAGAGCAGCGAGTTAGCCTCTCAGGGAGGGTCTGTGGGTCTGCAGGTAACGAGGCCTCGGGATTGTGAGGTCGCCTCGGTCCTCTGTTCTTTCCGATCGGAGCTCTGTGCCTGTGGAGTTCAGTCTGCCAGCGCTCAGCATATGCAGGCTGGGGCAGGCGCTTAGCCTCCCGGCTCCTCTTCACCAGGAGGGTGGGGGACGGTCTACGTTGTGGGATAGCAGACTGAGGGGATCCAGACCCATGACTGTAGACAGCAGTTGGTGTACCCAAGGGGAGAGACGTGTCTCAAGGCCAGATGGCTTCTGATGCCATCTTTCAAGGCCAGATGGCTTCTGATGCCATCTTTCAAGGCCAGATGGCTTCTGACGCCATCTTTCAGGCTGGAGCAGTGGGGGCCTGCGCCGTTTGTACAGGGAGGGGGTACATGTCACTCACTGACCTCAAAACCAATGCAACCCCCACCTCAGGCGAGCGGGCTGCTGCAGCTCATGCATCCAAACTGCTTGGGTGTTCTGTGGACTTTAGCTACAGGTTTCCAGTTCTGGTCCTGCCGCCACTCAGCGTGCCCAGTGGGGGGAGTACAGGGCACGCTTGGAGACAAGCCCCACTCAGCGCCCCCAAAGCCCGGGGAAGGCTGCCAGGCACACAGGGTTCCCCATGACATGCCCTTTGGGGATCGCAAAGCTCCAGAGGCGGATCAAGCCCTGAGGGGCCACGGAGGGAGGGGCTGTGGTGGGCTGGGGCCAGCTGAGCACACAGGCCTGATGGCTCGTTGTCTTCAGAAGAAGCCTGGCCATGGGGCAGAAGTGGAGAGCGGGGCTTGTGCAGACTCTTCTGCCACCTGGCTGGGCCCAAGGCACGGGAGGGTTGTGGGGGCACCATGGCCATCACCCTACCTTTGCCACCCACAGTGCAGTTCAGCGCAGACGACCCCATGACCTCCCAGCCATGCCCAGCCTCGTAGGAGCTGCCCTGAGCAGGGCAGGGGCCCAGCCAAGGCGTCTGAGTCCCTCCTTCCGAGAAGGCCCTGACCTTGGGGCTGAGAGAAGGGGCATCGCTGAGGTCACTTGGGCTGGAGTCACCTGTCAGGGAAGAGGGCCTGTTAGGGACTCCATCCACCTGGCTGCTGTGTCATTTGCTGGACACCTGAGGGCCAGGGGCTCCCCGCCATAGCCGCACACAAAAATGGGGGACAGGGGGCAGTTTGCGCCCGGAAGAGTCTCAAAGACTGCTTTGGCTCAAAACCCAT
Organism: Craseonycteris thonglongyai; assembly: GCA_004027555.1. Lineage (NCBI taxonomy): Eukaryota > Metazoa > Chordata > Mammalia > Chiroptera > Craseonycteridae > Craseonycteris > Craseonycteris thonglongyai. The sequence goes on from PVKE010011671.1 coordinate 13,996, forward strand.
TTGATCAAACCCCATTTTGATTTTTCTCCCCATACGGAATGCTGGGAGAGTGGCTGGAAGGTCCTGTGACAATCTGGGCGTGTTTAACCTCATATGGTTCTAGTTTAGTTACATTTATTTAGACTTTAATTTCTATGGTTACTTGTCATATCCGGGAATAGATTCATATCCTCTCTCTCTCTCATAAAGAGGCATTTTTAAAGGTCTTACGAGCATTAAATGATACCAGCGAGAAGAGTCTGCAGTGAATCTCGGCTGGAACGTTTTCCTTTTCCTGCGTGGGGCTATTTTACACCAGTGGTTAACAGGCACAGGGGGCTCGTGTGAGGACAGGAAGTGTTAGTAACAGAAGAGGTAGCAGATGCAGAACAGAACTTCTGGGCAGACTTGGATGACACGGCAGTTCCGTGAACTAAATCAAACTGTCTCCCTCGCCCTCTAGGCTGAAGGTCGTGTAAACACTGCAGCTGTGGGGCATCTGGGTGGGCGTGTCCTTAGACCAGCGTCAGCTGTGCCAAGGCCCCAGGCCGCTGAAACGCCGCAGTCCTGCAGCCTGGTCACCATGACCCTGCCCGCTCTCTCCCCATCAGAAGCCACCTGCTCAACGAGGGGCGTCCAACCTTTTGGCTTCCCTGGGCCACACGTAAAATACATGGACACGAATGATAGCTGATGAGCTAATAAAACGGTTGCAAAAAAATCTCATGTTTGAAGAAAGTTTGTGAACTTGTGCTGGGCCGCATTCAAAGCCGTCCCGGGCAGCCTGTGGCCCATGGGCCGCAGGTTGGACGGGCTTGTGCTAAACCCGGCTTCCACGTGCGCTGGCGAGGCAGCCCCTGCCCCACAAAGATGCAGAGGGCTTGGTCTCCAGAAGCCCACCCCCGCCACCACCCTGTAGCAGACAGGCCAGGCTCGGAGACAAACCGGGCTGTCCAGTGAAGTGGGGACCCCCGAGGTCCCCCAAGGTGCCTTATGGAGATCGGTCAGGTTGGAGCAGGAGACCAGGGCTCTGAATTCAGTCTGTGAAAGAAGCCCTTCTCCCCAAAAGCCAGAGGGAGCAGCGATGTGTACAGCCCGGTCAGGTCCCCAAGATGGGCAGCCAGGTACACAGGCCCCCAGCAGAGTTTGTCTCTGTTTTGTTTCTCCCGTAAGTAAATAGCTTGTCAAAAATCTATGTTTTAAGCCAAATTCCAAAGTATTTATTCAACAGGTAGAGTAGAGCGGTAGCCATGAATTCCAGCACCCACGGGCTGGGGGAGGTGGGAGGGAGGGGCAGTGGGCTCCCTCCCCATGGTGCTTGGATCCTGGGGTGCAGGCTCCCTCCTGACACCTCTGCTGAGCAGGGCAGCCTGGCCCCATGGAACGGCCCCCATGGTACCAGATGGGGACACTGGTCCGATGGCTGCAGGGAGAAAGGGGCTAGTGAAACATCTGCTGTGTTGGAGCACCCGCTCTGGGGACCTCATAGACAGTGACCCCCACAGCACACCAGCTCCCACTGTGCAGATGTGGAACGAAGGCTCAGAGGTCAGAAGCCAGGTGGGCTCCATTCACAGGGCAGAGCAGGACTAAGCCACCCGTGTCCTGGAGGTCCAGCTTGGGGGTGCACTGCTTCTGGGTTCAGGGTCTTCAGAACACGGGGCTCGCACATTCTACCCACCTTGCAGTGCCCGGGATCCCGTCAGGCCCAGAAACGGGCTCTGGACTCGCAGGAGTCCATGGGGAGGACCAGGTGTCACATGCACTGTGGACGGGGCTGAAGGAGCCCAGGGGCCGGAAGCACCGCTGGGGCTCCCTGGCTTACCCGTGTCCTGTGTTCTCTCGACAGCAAATGAAGCTGGTGGCCGAGAACCTGCAGGAGCCCAGGGAAGAAGGCGGGAAGGACACAGCGACCTGATTGCAGGCAGAGGGGACAGAGGGGACCGGAGAAGCACCAGGCTCCCGAACCAGCATCGAGGCTCCGGAACCCAGACCCAGCTCGTGACCAAACCAGCAGCTCCCATGGGGCAGGCCCCCTCCTCCCTCTGCAGTGTCCCGCACCCGAGCCCCACACCACACTCCACCCGCCTGGCCTTGCTCCAGAGCCACAGCTGTCCCCGAGCCTCTGGGGGAGCCGCCAGCTCCCACGTGCCCACCAGGGACCCGTCAGGGTGTCTGCCCTTAGTGCCATCACAGGAGCCCTTGGGAGGCTTCCCACGCAGCCTCGAATGAGGGGTGTACGGTGTTTCCAACACCCGACTCTACCTCGTTGCTGGTATTTGCAATAAGTTAACAGACCTTCTCGCAGCAAAAGCCACAGTAACTGAGCTATTAAAGGCAACACGCACCTCTCTGACTCCTTTCCTGTGTGTGGACGGGGAGGGACCCCGAGCAGGTCATTGAAGGTGGAGCCCGAGGTGGGGCTGAGGACGGGACAAGCACTTTCCTGCCGCCTCCAGAGCCACAGCTGCAGCCCGGGCAGCTCTGGGTGGTGCTGCTGCCACTGGAGCCCCCCTCGGGTGCCTGGCGAGGGCTGCTCCCTGCGCATGCGCCACCCCAGGCGCCGGGCCCACCTGCGGGGCGGGGCCTGTCTCACGCAGGGCGGGGCCCACCTGCAGGGCGGGGCCTGTCTCACGCAGGGCGGGGCCTACCTGCGGGGCGGGGCCTGTCTCGCAGGGCGGCTGGCACCTCCCTGCCTGTGCCCACTGGGCTGCACCTTTCACAGGCACAGTAGCCCTTGTGAGCCAGTGGTAGCCCCGCTCACAGGCCTGGGCCTCTGGGCACAAAGGTGGTCATTGGAGCCAGGGCTGCCCCCCTGGCTGTGGGCTGGCTGTGGGGACCCCCTCCCGCAGAGGTCAGGGCATGGCCCTTCCCACTGTTCAAACGCTGCCTCCTGAAGCAGCCACCCCCGCCAGGGCCCGGCTCGCACCCGGGCCCTTCCCCCCAGCAGCTGCAGGTGCCTGACCTGCCTCCCTCCCCCAGGGGACAGCGCCTTGATCCCCCCTCCACACCAAGGCGGGGCGGCCTCCGCGGCCCCTTGGAGCACCCAGGCTTTCAGCAGCCCCGGCCCGCGCTCTCGCCCCGTCTTGCGTGGGCGGCGTGGGCGTCTTGGCCTTGCCCACCCTGGCCTGAGGCGCCGCAGGGCACAGGCATGCGGTGGTGGTTCGGTGCATGGCGGTGCTTTCTTTAATACCCAGGATGGTGGGACCACGGTGGTCCTGAGTCCCCAAGAGCTTCCTTGCCAGCCCAGCCCAGCGCCTATTTGCTGGGACAGAGGAACGTGCACATGAGGTCCCTGAACCCAGCTCCTGTCTCCCCCAGGGCCTGGCTTTGGGGGCCCGTCAGACGAACGTGCTTGGGTGGGAGGTGGTGGGTTCCAGGTGTGAACCCCATCAGCTCGTCTCGCCATCTACGGGCTCCCAGCGGCCCCTGGGCCCGCAGCCTCTCCCCAGGGGGCCCCTCGCCCTTCAGGTGCAGCACAGCCCCCGGGGGCCCTGAGCTTCACTGTCCTTCCCAGAAGCCTCGCTCTGCCCTTCCTTCCGGGCACCACCTCACCAGGACCCAGCCAGTTGTGCCCGGGGAAGCGGGGCCGCCGGCTCGGCCTGGACGCAGCTCCGCCGGGACCGGCCGCTGGGCCACGTGGGGCCGCCCGGCTGTCAGGGGGGGTGCTGTGTACACGTGCTGAGCCCGACTCCCCGTCTGTCCCGGCGCCCAGGGTGGGTGGCGCCCAGCTCATGGTAGCTGGTCAGGACTGGGAGGGACCACGGCACCCGTCACTGCTCCACGCTGTGGGGTCCTCGTCCTCGTTCAGCTGAGGGGCCATCGAGGGCGACGCTGCCCCTCGTCACCGCCCCACCCTGGCCTCCCACACTGTTCCCTGCAGTCCGGTCACTGGGGTGTGGGCCTCGGGCGATTAACTTAAAAAGGTGAGAGGGCTGATGGTGGTTTTCCACGAGTTAGCGGCACAGACGAGTGATGACGTGTGGCTCGCAGACGCTGGCCTCTGGGCCGCTGACAGTGCTGCGACTTCCTCGGGGGCCGGGGAGAGGGCCGCTCCGTGCTGCCCACGTGGCCCCACTGCCGACCGCCGTCACCCCGTGTACAGGTGAGGGCGCCGAGGCCCGGGGCAGCGCACAGGGCGGCAGAGCGGGCAAGTCCAGGGCTGCGGGCTCCCGTGGGCCAGCACGCCCCTCCACGTCGCCCACAGGCCGCCCCTGCACGGCCGCCCGAGGAGCGGCTGCCTCAGGACGGTGCTCCTCCGTTCCAGGGGAGTCACCCACCAGAGGCAGCTCAGCGTAGACACGCCACATCGCTGTCGGCCCGAAAAACAGAAGCCACACGGATCTCCACCCAGCGGGGACTGAAGAGCTGCCTGGAGTGGCCTCTGCCCCTCCCAACCGCAGCACACGAGGCGGGAATGGCAGCGGGGGCTTGTCCTGTGCGGATGAAGTCAGCTGAGTAGAGGCGGGAGGCCAACAGTGCGGCGTTAACGAGCTTTCCAGGCTCTGCCCGCCTGCCCGCCGTCCGGGGCACCGTGGTGAGGCTGGTGGTGGCAGCTGCCCACCAGCTACGACTCGCTCTGTGGCCCCCAGCCTTTGGGCTGCAACTGGAGGAAGGGATTCCATCAATAACCTGAACGACCCAGCAGCGGGCACACTGCCCCCACTGTGCCCACCGGTCCAGGTGTCGGCTGCCCACACAAAAACGCTGACGATGCCATTTCCCTGCAGGTCTGTCTGTGGGCTTCTGCTCTCTCTGGATCCACAGAACTACAAAGAACCTCTCCACCCGGAACAGAACCCACCGGGCCCAGTGCAAAATGGAAGTGGAAACCCTTGTTCAAAAGTTAACTAAGATGTTCAAGACAACTAAGCACAGCCTTGAACTGAGCGTGGGGCCCTGAGTGACTGCCGGCCATTCGCAGTAGGACGTGAGTCAGTCTCCTTCCGACCTTAATGCTGATGGCATTTTGCTCAGCAACACTTTTGGATGGTGCCCGTGGGCCTCCAGTCTCCAGTCCAGAAATCGGGGGCCTTGGGAAAGGACACAAGGAGCAAACTGGATTCTTCTTTCCCAGCAAAGTTGACTCCTACCTGCTGTAGCTCACACAGGCACCAACGATCCGAATCCTGCTTGGTTCTTTGGTTCTTTATCACCTGGACTCTTGCTTCCTCCCCCACTCACTCTTCTTGGGGTTCTCCTGACCCTCACAGTGGTAACACCACCATCTCTGATCATCTTCTTGTACTAATTGAAATCTCTGTTTCTATCCCAAGGGCATTATGAACTCACCAGGACCACGATTCCATTGTTTTTTCTCTGCCTGACTTCCAACCTGTAACCCTTGCTTTGAGCGAGTGCCCACCTAGTGCCGACTCCTGGAGTCGGGGTCCTCAAAACCAGAGGCCTCCCTAGCACTTACAGTGTGCTTGGGTCCCCTTCGCTCAAGAAGGGCTAAATCCCAGCTCCCCTTCTCATCCCACCCTCCCCAGACCCCACAAGTGTGAGGCCCCCCATCCCGTCTGGGCAACGGGGGTGGGGGGGGTGGGGGGGGGAAGGGCAACGGCAGGTGGGCGTCTCCAGCTGCAGCGTGAGCGAGCTCTGCAGTCGGCTGTCTCTGAGGCTGGAGAAAGAGCCCCTGGCAGGCAGTGTGCTGAACGACGCTTAGAACGTTCGCAAACTGGGAACGGCTCCCACTCCCCCAGTTCGGAGGGGAAGGACTTCAGCTCTTAGAAGACTAGGGCGCGCTGCCCCAGTGGGAGGCCAGGTCAGCCCGGGAGACGGCTCTGTGCACTTTAAAAGCAAGACCGACCACTTCCAAGTGACTGTGCCCGAACGAGATCCAACAGTTCCTATGAGTCCAAACCCAGCGCTCAACAACGTAACATTCACAGTGCCCAGCACTGCAGGAGAAAAGTAACTGTCTACTTAGAATTCTGTATCCTCATGAGGGAGTAAAAACACTTTTTCAGACAAAAGCTGATAGAATGTATTCTCTGCAGACCTGCACTGTACAAAATTTTCAAGTTCTATAGGCAGAAGGAAAACATCCAAATGTGGATCTACACTAAGAAATGAAGAGTGCTGTAAATGATACAAATGTAGGTAGAGTAAAATACTTTTATCCCCTCATGTTTCATTTTTTTGAAAACTATTGAAAACAAAGATATTTGTGCATGTGTAAGAAAATGTATGGCAACAATGGCATAAAGAACAAGAGGAGGAAAATGTAAGTTGTAAGATTCTTACATTGTACAGGAAGTAATACTATTTCAAAGTAGACTATGAATACATATATATCTCCTTACAGCAACCACCAAAAAATAAGATGCACAGCCAATAAGTCAATAAAAAAGGCTGAGTTAAACCAAAAGAAGGGAGTAAAAGCAGGAAAAAGAAACTAAGAACACATGAAACAAATAGAAAATGACTAGGAAGATGGCAGATTTAAGCTCAAATATGTTGAGGGGGAGTACTTTATAAGGTATATAAATGTCTCACCATACTATGCGGTACACCTGAAACTACTATAATACTGAATGTCAACTGTGCTTGAAAAATAAAAAATAAAGTAAAAAAATATAAATTCAACCATGTTGGCAACTGCACTAAATGTAATTGGTCCAAATAAAAGGCAAAAATTTGCAGATTGTATCAAGAAAACAAGTCCCTATATGCTGTCCATAAAACAAAACAAAACAAAACAAAACAAAACAAAAAGAAAACCTACTTTAAATATAAAGACAGGTAGGTTACAAGTGAAAAGACTGAAAAAGATATTCTGCCACAAGTCAAAGAAAGCTAGCGTGGCTCTATTAATATCATACAAAGTGGATTTCAAGACAAAGAATAACTTACAGGGATAAAGATAATATGATAATGATGAAAGGGATCGATTCATCAAGAAAACTCAACAATTTTATATGTGTAAGTCAGCTTCAAATTTCAGGAAGTAAAACTGATAGAACTCAAAAAAGAAATAGACAAATCCACAGTTATAGTCAACCCTCCTCTCTTGGTCATTGACATGAGAGAAAATCAGTAAGGATGTAGAAGACTCGCACTGCCAGGCAACTGGAGCTGGCTGACGTGTACGGAACACTACCCACAACAGCACTTCTCACTCACGAGGGCAATCACCAAGGTAGGCCAGAGCGGGGCCATAAACAAGGTGCGCTAAGCTTAAAAGGATTTAAAAGGTACAAAGCATGATTTCTGACCCAAGCGGAATTAAACTAGAAATGAGCAAACAGAAACTTATGTGGAAGATACCCCAATATCTGGAAATTAAACACCGTTCTAAAACATATGATTTTGCAGTTTCACAAACTGCTCAACAGACGACAGACAAGAGGACAAGGAGCCAAGGCAGCCAGGCCCGTTCGGGGCCTGTGCAGTCATCCAGACACGTGAGGACGGCAGCGTCGTCGGGTGTTAGCAGTGGAGGTGATGAGGGGTCTGTGTTTGAGTAAGGTAACCAGACGTCCCGCTTTCGGCAGGACAGTCCCGATTTTTAACAATTTGTCCCGTGTCCCACGGCGTTTTAAAAAAGTCCCGATTTTTGGAAAGAATGCACGACAAGCTAGGGAACGGCGGGAGATAGGCCAAATTTTTCATCAAGAACCCCCTCCCCCCGGTCAATGGTGTCCCGCTTTACCAATGTTAAAATCTGGTCACCTTATTGAGTAGTGAATAAGATTTGCTGATGGAGTGGATGTTGGGATAGAAGAGTAAAGGATGACACCAAGGTTTTTGGCTTGTGCAGAACTAAAGGTTTAGAGTCGCCATCTAGGAGACCGGGGGCATGGGGCAGGGTAAAGGTCTGAGGGGAAGATTATTACTAGGAGTTCTGGACTTGCAAAAATCAAGGCGCTTATTAGACACAGCCAAGTAGCAAAGTCAAACAGGAGTCGGAATCTGGTGTTTCTGGGAGAAACGTGGGCTAAATGTTTTGGGCCCTTATCAGCACAGATGTTAGACTACATGAGAGCAAGAGACTGAGTTCGGATAGAGTAGGGATCCAGAACCGATCCCTCGGGCATTTCAAGATGAATGGGAAGCCAGGGCACTGAAGAGCAGCAGGGTAGAAGTGGGGTCCTGGGCAGTGGGAGGTTTGCACGGAAGCCATGAGCTTATCAAGTGCTGACCCGGGACTGAAACTGACCACTGCATGAGTGGGCGCCTGGGGCTGGGGTACTGAATGTGCTAATGGGCATTTCTTTTTGGGTTTATGTACAACTCTGAGAATAGACTAAAACCACTGCGTTGTAGTTTAAATCGGTGAATTGTGTGGTATGTGCATTATATCTCAAAGCATTTTTTAAAAAGTTGACAGTTGGGAAGCTGGGATGGCTCCGTGGGTTAAGCGCTCACTTTGCAGCCCTGGGGACTGAGGATCAAATCCCAGCCCCAGCCCATGCGGACCCATGTGCTGAACTGGGGTGAGCTTCCCATGAGGGAGGCCCCCAGCCCAGTTCCCGCCCTGTGTGGCCCCTGCCCAGTTGTGTGGAACTAAACCATGTTGAAAACTGATGCTGTCAACTATGGAGACTGCTCTGGGCCCTCCCTTCTCTCTGTCTCTGTCACTGTCAAAAACAGTAAATCTTAAAAAAAGTTGACCCTTGGATTTAGCACATGGTCACTGCTGATCCTGAGTGAAGCAGTGTGGTGGGGTCATGGCGGCAAGAACCCAGCGGGAGGACTTCCGCAAGTGGAGAAGAGGAAGAGAGAAGTGCAGCACCATGAGCGAGAGCACAACACAAACACCCTTTTTAGAGAGATGGGGATAAAATCAGGTTTGTTTTGTTTGCTGTTAGGACCAATCGAGTAGAGAAGCCAAGACTGATGGTGCAAGAGGAAGAAGAGGATGGCAAGTTAAGCCCTGCCGGCTGCCCAACGTGCCCGTGCAGTCCCCAGGGGAGGCAAAGGCACTGCACGCGGCCCGCGCTGCCGGCGGCGGGCAGGGCAGGGAGCTGGGTCCAGGCGAAGGCCCTGCACGCAGGCAGGGCGGGGCACGTGGGTCCAGGCGGAGGCAGGAGCAAGGGGGAGCTCGGGCAGTTCTGATGACCTCAGTTCACACTGTTATTAAGGAGCGTGGTGACCAGCCGCGTGAGGAAAGCAGATGAACTGGGGAAATGAAGCTTAATTAAAGGACAGACCGGGGCCCACCTGAGACTTGTGATCATGAGGTTAAAGCAGAACAGCCACAGTGATTTTTCATTCGCATGGGGTGATGCCGGGCACAGCCTGTGGAAAGCTGAGTCTACGCCAGGCTGCGCTCATGGGAAGAAACAGAACATGGGACACATTTATATTGCTGAACACCAATATGCCACTTTATTATTTGGAATTTTTTTTCCCATTTGTCACATACTTGTCAATGTTTACACAATGAGGAAAATCGCCAGCAGTGGAAGCAACTGACCAAATCAGCTGATAATTCTGTACCCTCTTAACACACATCAAGTCTTACTTGGTAAAATAATCTTTAATTTGATTCAGTCTCACAGCTATTCTTAAAATAGGTGTTAAGATTGTCACATCTTTAAATACAGATAGAATTGCCAGAAGTACATAATTATATATATATATATACACACACACAGGTGTGTGTATATATATGTGTATATATATATATACACACATATACATACATATATATATATACACACATACACAGACACATACAGAAAAATACAAGACTAATTGTTTTTCCACAATATTTAATTTACACACTACTGTAACTCTATGTAACTTCTGAAGACAGGTTAAGGGGTACAAGAAACTGTTTAGAGCAAGTAAGTAGTTTGGTCCAATATTATCTTAATGTAATGGTTATTCGCTCCCTCCCTTTTATGGAACGACGCACTAGGACATATAACACATGCACAATCACTCACTTATGAACAAATAAGGAAGACGCCACTCAGACTAACATTTGTACGCCCAGAGGGTCAACCAACCACACACAACTAATAAGGCTATAATACAGCTATGCAGCATAAATGGTCAACACTGCTGATCCTAAAGTGAGCACCATATATACATCTGAATATAAAAAAACCATTGAAAACCAAACACATATGGGTTAGTTAAAAGGTGCCATTCCAAGGCTATACATAATCACAGGTAAAAGTATTTACATTACTTGGAAAACAGCTGCAACAAAGAAATTATTGCCAATGCCCTTTATAAACTTCTCTCCTACGTTTAATACAGATGTTACGCTCACTATCCATGTGAACCACACATCTTATTTCTGGCCCTTTATAAGATCCCTGCTCAAGAATTTCAAGCAAATATGTTCTATGGCTTCACCCACACATCTATTCTCATAGCTTTCAATTATAAATATCACAATGAACTAGAGCTGTAGCTTAAAACATACCTAGCCTAGGTCTAGAAAGTAAAGTAAGTATTTTATGTATCATCTTTACTTAGCTTAGTTTAAGTATACAGTGAAATTCAGAGTTCTGAGTAAAATATATGAATCCTAAAGTAGCAAGATCAGTGTGTACTTGGAGAAACTGTGACCAATGGAATGCTGTCCTTTGGTGCTCTGCCCACTAGGGACCAGGTGACTGTCATTTCAGAGACATGGCTGGAGGCTGTGAGTGCGGGAGGGCCCCGGGCCCAGCCGCATCCTATCACCAACGTCATTAAGCACTGCTTATAAGACCTCCGGGACACAGCACGACAAAGTAGCATCTGGCCCCTTCCAAAATCAGCCATCTGCAATATACTGTGTCCTATAGATAAAATACCATGAAAGATGATTATCTGGTTAAAAGTAGTCTTTGTACAGGAATAGTTTAAAGCAACAATTTTTTGACTATAGATTTGGCAGAAAGGCAAAGTTAAAATGCTTCCAGAAAAAAAAAAAAAAAGACAAAAACAAAAAAAAAGCAAAAACAAAGCAGGCTTTGTGCATTTTTGTTTGCTGTGTGAATTTTATCCTTTTATGTGTTTTTTGATCAGCCAATTTTCATAGTTGAGCTAAAGGCTGTAAAATGGAAACAAGAGAGACAACCATTTAATTACCAAACTCTTAAAAATCAAATCCAGCTTATATACACACACACACATGTAAATATATATATTTATATATACACATATAAACATATGTGTATACTTACATATATATACATATATGTATGATTTATATATATATGTATATACATATATACATACACATATATACATACATACATACACAGTCCAGAAAAAATCCAGCCACAAATGCCTCTATTTTTCATATTACATGGCTCAATACTTTCCAGACAGCCCTCATATACATACAGATTTTAAAAAATTTATGGGGTTTCTGTCTTTGTCAACCTCTGTGTGTAACTTTGCTTCCATATTAGGATCTAAAGTTTCTCTACCTACATGGTTTTAAAGGAAGTCCTGGGCTGTGCCTCATAGGAATTTACATGGAGCATCTTTTTGTTCTGTTAAACAGACACACACTCTAAGCAGATTAAGACATCATCAGTTCTTTTTATCACATTACAAAATAAGATTGTCTGCTTGTAATTTACCACTACAGGGGAAGCTGCCTTATAAATCTAAGTACTTTATCTCACCTATTACAAAACAAGAAAATCTTTTTCAGCTAAGTTTTACGAGCTGAACTTCTGTCACATTGTAGCTTAAGACAAACAGGTGTGGGTGTGCTGGAATCATGGTTTTAAGGTTCTCTGCAGACGCTGGCTGTCTGCCCCGCACGGGCCTTGAAGGCCGGCAGGCGCACGTCCGCGGCTCCAGGCCTGTGGGCATCACGTTATTGCTTTGGTTCTGTCTCAGCTACCACAGTGCCTCGGAGCACGGCGTTCCCCTGCCACAGACGGTCAGGACAGGAATTTAGATTTTTCACAAGGAACAAAAGCATTTGTTCTCTCTCTAGGTTAAGTGCAGAACATCAAATTTCTAAGTGCTCCATTTGTATTAGGTTCCAAATATACATTTTAATTTCGTCCTGGTCATCCACATTAAAATTATGAATGTAAAAATGACACAATGGACTTATCGGCCGGGAAAGTAGTATCTAGCAGCAGCATGCACAAAGACCATGCATTGTCACATCGCCAGGCGAACAAATGAGAACGTAATAAATAACTGCCCGCTTTAAAATAGGGAAACCGGGAGGAGACAGTGAAGTGAGCCGGTCTTGGGCGCTCGGAGCAGGAGGCGCTGCGGCCGGGCCGGGCCGGGCCGGGTCAGATCACGTGGCAGCAGCTGGCCGGGCTGGACGCGCAGAGCAGCCCCTCCTTGGGGTTCCGCTGGATGTTCACAGAGATGGTCTTTTCGCACAGAGGTAGCTGGAGCACGTTATTTTTCAGGTTCTTGCTCTTGATCCGGTCCAAGTCGGCGCCGCTGTCTGCCACGTGGTCGGAGAAGAACTTGATGCCGGCGGCCGGCGGGGCCGGGCCCGCGTTGCCCGTGGAGCTGATGCACATCTTCCACGTGGACTTCTCCTGCACCTTCACGCTGGAGAACGACAGGCCGCCCTGGGGGTCGAGAATGTACTTGGCGCCGCCGTGCAGCTGGGAGCCCAGGCACAGGCCCATGAGTTTGAGGCTCTGCACCAGCTCGCCGGCGCCGCGCGAGGCCAGCTGCGTGGAGCCCGCGGGGCCGGCGCAGCGGCGCGTGCTGCCCGTGGAGCCGCCGGGGGCGCCGCCCGAGCCGCCCGCAGGGCTGCCCCCGCCGGCGCTGTTCTCGCCGGGGCTGGCCTTGTCCGCCCCGCCGCCGCCGTTGCTCGGCTTGCCCTGGCCACCGCCGTCGCCCTCGCTGCCGGGCGGCCCCTCGCTGCTGTCCCGGCGGTGCCAGGAGTAGGTGAAGCCGCTGTCCTTATCGAGCCGCCGGCGGCTTTCCGAGTCGTCGTCGCTGGTCTCGGAGCTGCTGCAGCTGGAGCCGCGGCCCTGGCTTTTCCGCCGGTGGTAGCGTTTGTGCACCGTCCCCGGGGAGGCGATGTTCATCTTCAACCTGCTCAGCTTAGGGGGCAGGTTCTCATCCATGTCGAACTCGTCGTCCGACTCCCCTTCCTCGAAGATCTGGTTGAGGACAGGGGCGCTCTTCCGCGACGTCAGGCGGTTGGTCACTGATGGCTTCCGGCGTAAAACCACTTGTGCTGAGAGGGACACGGGTTTCTTGTCCTCCTCATCTTCCTCTTCATCTTCTTCTACTCGGAACAGACACTTGCGCCCACTGGCCGCGGGTTTCAAGCTGGCGGGGGGCACTGTGGTGAGGGCGGGTCCAGCCAACTCCGGGAGGTCATCTTTCTTGGCTGACTCACACAGGCCTTTGCTCCTGTGGCCATTGAGGACATTGTCAGCAGCCCGAGCTGGAGGCTGAGGGACAGTCGCGTGGGACAAAGGAGTAGCCGTGAGGTCATCCTCAAGGTCCTGGGGTACATCAATTTTGGTTGGCCACGACTGCCTACGTAACAGATTGGAAAAAGAGAAGCCATGTCATAATATGCAGGCTAGGCTAAAGTGTATTATCTAAAACTCACTGTGACAAAATCTACAGATTTAAAAAGCAGAAGAAAAAAGGAAACCCATTCAACATTCAGTAACCATCAGCAAGAACACCAGAAGAGTGGATGTGGCTGTGAAAAATGGGGCCACCTGTGGCCTAATGGACAACAGAGAACCTCGTCACAGCTGTCAGGACAGGGGCTGAGAGCGACTCCACCTTTCCTACAGGACAGCTTAGCCACAGGAAACACGGCTTTTTCAAAGTACGAGGGCGTCTGCACCAAAGCAAAACCTCAACACCACACAAGTTCTGTGCCTTTGGGTCTTAGATCACAACCTCTGATGGTACATTATTGCTAAGAAACTTCACCTGAAATGTCCAGTTCTCCAGATATTACAGGATGGTGTAAACGTGTGGTTACAAAACTAAAAGGAAATAGCTACATGGATTTAAACATGGGACTACTGGAGCGAAGAATCAGTGTACACTGGCATACACAAATCTCTTCTTCACCAACTAAAAAATGCATGCAGCTAAGTATAAATATGTATATTTTAAATGCCCACACAAGAGTACTGGATAGAAAACACACTAGCATTTGAACTTTGATTTTATTCTCCAATCTGGAGTCATCCAAATAAAAGAACACTGCTTGGTAGCCAAAGAAAAAGATTTTTGAAAATGAGGTCTCTAGCCTGTTTTGAAGAAACATCCTGGGATTCTCAACTGTCCTCTCTGCCCAGGGGACCAGTGGATGCCAGAGACATTTAAAACAGCCATTCCCACACGGTGACATTTCCATTTCACACCAATTAGGCTGTCCTAGAAATAAAACCCAAGTAAATCTATAGCTTTATAAAACTCAGTGGAATGTATAATGGACATCTTTCCTGCGACTCCGAGCCTCACCCCCATCTTGAGGATGGCGGGGTTCATCTGCTACGGTCCCTGCTTGGCAGTTTATAGAAGCTGAGTGCTCAGTAACATTTGTGAGGTCAAGTCCTCTGCCCTTCACCTGCACCACTTACAAACTCCCGGTGAGCCTCGTGGCCACGAAGAGCTGCACACACGTTCCTTTCAGGTGGTTCCCTAAGGAGCAGCCACTCAAAACCCCACCCAGCAAACCCCGGGAGGCCACTCTGTCAGCCACTTTTGAACCAATGGCTCATTTACCCGAGTAAATCATACCTGAGCTGAGCCAACGCTGTGCTCAAGTAATCTTTATAAGCACAACATTGAGAGAAAAGAAAGAGAAGAAAGACTGCCAACGAGAATCAGGAGTCACCCTGACAGTTCCAGTCACAGTGACCGAGGGGGACTCATTCATTAATGCCCCAATTCCGTGAGGTAGTGCTATCATCCCCCTTCACAAATGAAGAAATGAACGCAGAGCAGGCACGTGTAACCTGCCCAGGGTCACACAGGCTTATAGACAGTGACATCTGGGCTGGATTCCAGGCCACTAACCCCAGGGCATGGCTGCACTCTGCAGCCAGCGAAGCCCTTAGCGTTCTCTCCACTTTCTAGCCTCTGCAGAGGATGCTGCACGGAGCTGCTCCCACACTGAGGCCAGCGCCCCGGGGCCTTCACACGGCTGCTTTTAACAGTAGACCACACCTGGTTCCCATCCCATGCTGGTGAGAACACTCAGTAGCCGGCTCTCCCTGGCTGGACCTGCCCGCCCAGCCTGTAAAACAAACTAGGCCAGTTCACACACCTGCCTCCCGATTCAGTCCAGGTCATGTTGACCACAAGGCATACTCAGCAACAGAACCAAGTTAGGCCCAGGCTTTTGACATTAAAGTAACAGTGACACAGGAGAAGGCAACTAAGCAGACATCCACCACCTGCCATTGGCCCTGGGGCCCGGGAGGAAGTGAGGCCTTCAGAGCATCTCCACCCCAGAGTCCCAGGAGAGAAAAGGACACTGTGCAGAAAGCTCTAATACTTTAGCTACTGCTGGCTTCCTAATTTCAACAAGAAAGTAGAACCAATTCAACTCAGGTAGAGATTTGATCACCTTTAGATTAAGTTCTGCTGTCTCACTGAGCTGAACAGCTCAAATCCAAATATTTCCTTCTCCAAAATATGGGGGCTCCAGGTGGCCTGCCGTGTGGTGACTGCTGAGGCTGTGCTTTCTCACTGAAGGGCTCCGGTCAGGACCAGGCTGACCCCACCCTCTCGAGGTCACTCTCATGGTTTGTCCCCATGCTCACGAGTCCTGTGGTTCCCTGGGCTCAGTCTTCTTCCAAGCTGACACCAAACAGTGTGCCTAGTTTTCATTAAAGAAGAATACACCCAAATATACCATATTTTTCTGTGTATAAGATGCCCCCACACGTAAGACGCCCCCTACTTTTCTAATCCAACATTAAGAAATCAATACAGTGGTTACTCCCATGTATAAGATGACCCCCAACTTCTGGTCTAACAATTTTAGACAAAGGTATCATCTTATACACAGAAAAATACGGTAAATGAAATCACCAAACTCAGGTTCCAGTTCTAGCCATCTCACTCTTAATTCTTTGGTCACCTGGGCCATTTTCTTCTCTCTTCTCTGCCGCTCCCTACACGTGGCAAGCCGACTGCAAGCAATTTAAAACCCAATGTTTCTCAGCCTCTTTTAAATAACAATTATCTATTCACACACGTAGAGTCATATATAGTTGGATATACAAGCAGAGAATTATTCAGAATCAGAAGCATCCTTCGGTTTTTGAATCACTATAGTTCCATGGGTTATTTTATCTGAATTGATAGGAATTCCAAGTAAATTTCATGATTATATAAAGAAGTAACCCTTCTTATGCTCTGATTTTAAATGGAAAGCTAATATGGAAGCAGAAAAAAAAAAACCTGAGAAGGTGGAGGGAAGAGGTGAAGGGTAAAGGGAGGGGAAAGAAGAGGGCAAGTTCAAGAAAAGAAGAGAAAGGGAAGGAGAGAGGAGGGGAGAGCACACTCAGTCCTAACAATGACAGCAAACACATGGTGCCCAGCTGGAAGTACTTCCCATATATGCATTCACTTATGCCTCCCACAACCCCAGGAGGCAGGCAGGCTCATCACTCCCATTTTGCAGATTAGGAAGTTGAGTCAAAGAGAGGTCAAGTCACCTCCCAAGGTTAAACAGCCAATAAATCGACTAGCTGATCTGTTAAATCCCTGAAATTCTGAGATAACATCATGGCACAAAAATGCCCTATTATGTTTAAAAATTATTTCAAAGAGCTATTGGAAAAATTTGGCCTTGTTCCTAGAATGAAAAATTAAAGAAAAGAACACATTACCACATGGCAGGCCTGGAAGAGTTTAATGAAAATAATCGACAGACACCCTGGCTTGAGGCTGCTTCTCCAAATGTGTTTTGCTGGCCAGGCCGGCAGCCACAGCCCATCCCATCGAGCTCAGGAGGGGAAGGCATCCTTAGGGACAAAGGATCCAAGACCCCAACGCACATGGACAGTCCATGCGTAGCCTCTCCGCCAAAGCTGCTATCACTGTGTATACTCTCACCCATAGAGTTAGGAAGCATTTAAAAAAAAAAGTTCACTATTTCAAAATGTTAACTTACTAAAATCAGTGAAGATTTTTTCTCACCTAAACTGGGCCTTGATATTGCTGGGGCTTGCAGACCTGGTCTGTGTTTCTTTCTCTTGCTTTTCCCTCAGGATCCTTTCAGCAAGCAAGAAGTAAGTGGCTGTGATGTGGTTGTACCTGTTGGTTTCCAGCGCCCTGAGGAAAATACAGGAAAGTGAGCATAAGCCACATCGGCAGGTTTGTTTCTTTATAAGCAGGACTGATTTTTTTTTTTTTTTTTTAAAGCACAAGCCAATGAAATCCAATGACTTGGGAATCTTTAAAATTAGGAAAGAACACAAATAAGATAAAATAAAAACAGCTAGTAGTTATTTCGTTCATTCTTGAAATGCTAAAACCGAACTGCATAAAAATACTCAAATTCAGAATGCTGATGGCAGCTGAACTGGATGTCAGTTTGAGATGCAGAAATGGTAATGAAGCTCCCAAGAATGTACACATCATCCTCAAATGTAATCCGCATGTCAAAGTGTTTATTCTCATGAGATGTATGAACTGAGATCTAGGAATGCACTCTGAAACACTAGTATCAATCATAAAAATGAGAAAGTTTTTATTTTTAAACTCTTTACATTTACTGAAATTTGAGACATTAATGAATTATTAATGTAATTGAGAGCATGCCATTAGCATCTCTGAATAAAATCAGCGTATTCATTCATTCGTTTCAAAAGTAACGCTCGCTGAGCACTTCGTGTACTGGGCGTGGCGTTGGCAAGCGGCTGGGGGGACAACGCGCTCTGGGCACATGGCCATCTGCTCCCCTGCAGATGGCCTTTCGTGGGACTAGCCTGCCTGCGAGGATCCACAAGTCCTCGAAATACATAGCGAGGCTTTTCAGGAACTTTCTGTAGTTAGTGAAACTACAGAAGGAACGTTTAGGAAAGGTGCAATACAGGGGTCACTTTTCACAATCCAGGGGCAGGGCAGGCTGGGGTTCAAGATTCCACAGCAAGAGCCCAGGGTGAGCTCACAACCCTGTGCCTTCGAACGCAGGCATCACGCTCAGAAAGGGATGCTGCTCCTACGGGACAGGCTGGGAAGACAGACGCTCAGGTGTCCCAGCTCCTGCTTCGCTCTGTGCACGTGTTCCCAGCGGGCGGGCAGAGCACATGGAAGCACCTGACCCATTTAAAGACCGCTCCCTTTAGATTCATAGCTGAAATTACAAGAATTAAATAAATCTACATGACACCATGGAGGCTATTTATTTACTTAAGCTAAAAACATTTTAGGGAGATAAAAATAGCCCTTTACACACTCAAAAAATGAGAGCGCACTTCCTACACCTTCCTACAGGAATTGCAAGTGCGCACTCATGTGCATTAGGGAAGCGGAGCCCAGTGTGTGGCTTCCCTGGGCCACATGGGAGGAGGAAGAATTGTCTGGGGCCACACGTAAAATACACCAACACTAACAACAGCCAATGAGCTATAAAAAAGGTCACAAGCAAGTCTCATAATGTTTTAAGAATTTCTGCTGGGCCGCATTCAAAGCTGTCCTGGGCCATGGGTTGGACACCCCTGGTCTAGGTCATTTAAGTTGTTGGGGGTCAATCTGTGAAAACTCACAATGCACTTACAAACCTGCAGAAACCTGTACTGTATTTTCCGGCATATAAGACGACCGGGCGTATAAGACGACCCCCTAATTTTACAGTTAAAACATAGGTTTAGGCCTATATCCGCTGTATAAGACTACAGCCTCGGAAGTGGGGGGTAGTCTTATACAGCGAATATAGGCCTAAACCTATGTTTTAACTGTAAAATTAGGGGGTCGTCTTATATGCCCGGTCGTCTTATATGCCAGAAAATACGGTACTTAAACCAAAATTATGAACCTGGGCTTATTTTTTTCAGATCTTTCATTCCATGTACTAGAAACACCCTAAAGATACACGTCCTGTATCGGAACACCACCCTTCAGAGACCAGACCCTCCAGGCCTGACAGTCCGGCGCATGCGGGTACTGGTACCCAGGTCAGATCCCTCAGCCACACCAGAGGGGGCCCTTCTGATGGGAACCCCTTTTTTGCATCTCCCATAGCATATACTCTTTCCATAGTAACAAACTGTTTCACTCAACAGGTCAAATAACTTTTGGCTTTTTATGTGTGGAAATGCTTCATATTTTTAAAGATAGGACTCCTTACAGAAACAAATCATTGCTTTAAAAAAGCCACTGCATCTTTGCATTATTCTTAATTCCAAACTTCCTAGGTTTAAAAAAAAAAAATTAGGTGATTTCCAAACATCTTAGGTGATGAAATCCTTTTTTTGGTGAAGGACTTAACATTTTGTGCATCTTTTGGGCCCCAGAGTTATGGTAGGAGGGACACTTCAGGACCAGAGAGTAAACACTCTTGGCTTCGTGGGTCACACGGTCTGTCACAGCTCCTCCAGCACCGTAGCACGACGCAGCCACGGAGAAAACATAAATGGGCATGCTGTGGGCCACCAAGCCTTTCCTTACAAAAAGACGTGATTGGCCCCAGATGCCAACTCCTGATCTAAAGGGTTTGAGGTGTTGCCCCATTGAGGAGACTCAGGAATGAAGAGGATACTGCTATGGACACGGCATTTGCTGGGACACAGGCTGGCTACTCCAACCCATAGCACTCCATGACCCACCCGGCAAGGTTTACTTCAAGCTTGTTCAGCCCGCGGCCGTGGCCTGCATGTGGCCCGCATGTGGCCCAGATGGCTTTGAATGCGGTCCAACTCAAATTCACAAACTTCCTTAAAACATTAGATTTTTTTTGGTTGTGATTTTTATTTTTTAGCTCATCAGCTATGGTTAGTGTTAGTGTATTTTATGGGTGACCCAAGACAATCCTTCTTCTTCCAGTGTGGCCCAGGGAAGCCACAAGGTTGGGCATGCTTGGTTTACTTGTTCATTAGTATAAAAATAAAAACAAAAAACACACAGAAAGTCTGAGCAAGGCACTGGGCCAGGAACTCCGGAGATAAATGACATAACCCTTGCCAAATGGGATCTGTACCCATGACACAGTGTCCACAGGCCCTGGCAGACACAGAGGGGGCCCGTTCCCAGACCACTAAGCCCGCGGCCCCGCGGACGCGTGCTGACGTACTCCACGATGGCGTCCCGGTCCGCGATGTCTCCCAGCACCATGCGCTGAATGATGCTGTTGTGCTCTTCTTCCGAGAGGTTTTTGTGGGACACCAGGGGGATGTTGTACTTTGTGGCGGGGGAGGGGTCCACTCCCTGAAGCCAAGGGTGGTTTTCAATCTCTTCTAAAGAGGCCCTTCTCTTGGGATCTCTCTGGAGCATCCGTGTGATCAGGCTGGAAAGAAAGGTAAATCCATGGTTAATGGGAAATGCTGGCAGGGGGATTAGGAATGGTGGATAATCTTCTTCATCGGAACTATTTCCTACACTTAATACCATCCACTTCATTAGGCTCACTGTGGTGGTGGCTGGGAGATGGGAATACAGAAAAGTAAGTGTCACAAATTCATAAAATAAACAATCACAACTGCTAGATATACTGAGAAGCCAAACACACAAGTAGTTTCCCATTGAGATGAACTCTACATATCAGTATCGGTCCTTGAATGAACTGTGGCTTAGTGGTGTATCAGGCCCACAATCAATGATCAGCAATGACATACAGAATAGAGGGCTTGCGCCAACTTGAAGGAATAAATGGCCCTCTAGAGGAGACAACCAGAATGCCATACTGTTTTAGATGTATATTTTGTTTAAAGGCATTGTGTTGGCAAAATAATAAAGGAAAAAAGAGAAGAAGGAAGAAAGGAAGGGAGGGAGAGGTGGGAGGCCCTCAGGTAAAAATGGAGTCAAAGCAGGACTCCTAGGAGGGGGATGACACTGAGTATATGAAACAGAATATGACGTGTAGAGCATGCTTTTCCAACCCATGGCCCGTGGGCCACGGGCGGCACAGGACGAATTTAAATGCAGCCCAACACAAATTGCCAAACTTTCTTAAAACATGATGAGATTGTGTGTGTGATTTTTTTTAATTTTAGCTCATCAACTTTCGTTAGTGTCGGTATATTTTATGTGTGGCCCAAGGCAATTCTTCCAATGTGGCCCAGGGAAGCCACAAAGTTGAACACCCCTGGTGTAGGTCCTCCTGAAAGTGGGGAGTACAACTAGAGTCCTAGCAAAGAGCTGTGAACCCAGCTTCAGTATGAATGTGAAAGAGAAATGAGAAACAACCCTACTGCTAAGATGCCCAGAAGGAAACTTCCGGCCTCACCACTGGCTACGAAGCTGGGGTGGGGGATTTCTTCTAAGAACTGCTACCTACAAGCTGGTCCTCACACGAGTTTGTGGTCTATCTGTGCGCTACACATAGTGAGGACGTTAAAGTGGTTTTAGGCTAGAAGTGCTCCTGAGAAACCAGTAGAGAAGTAAACACAAACCCTTAAAAGAACTACCCATTACTGTGACTTCACAGTAAAAAAAATGCGAAGGAAATGAGGTACCATTAGCAAGAACTGAAAAACATGACAGCAAAATCAGAAAGCACAGACTTCAAAATTGAAATTTTCACACAGAATATAACTGTGTTAAATATATTTAAGACAAATAAGAAGTTTAAAGATGCCTTCAGGGAATTAAAAAAAAAACTATAAATAGGGTTTTGAAAAGTGAAAACCAATCATTTTAAATAAAAAAATCATGGACCAATTTTAAAAATTAGACAAAGAAAATTTACTAATTGGAAGATAGAATCAAAGAAAAACCCTGCAATGTTGGATTAAGAATTAGAAAATATGAAAGGTATTAAAAGGCATGGAGAACAGAGTGAAAATAGCTAATACACATCTCATCAAGTTCCAGGAGGGAACGAGAAAACAAGGAAGAAACTGTATTTGAAAAGAGACTGGCTGAGAATTTTCCAAATTCATGTGAGAACACAAATCCTAACGCAGGAAGCCTAACTTATCCAAAGCAGAATAAACAGAAGCTCTTAAAGCAGCCTGAGAGAAAAGACAGAGTACTTATGTAAGAACAAGATAGGCAGGTGACTTCTCAATAGCAACAAGAGGTGTTAGATGACAGTAGAATATTGTCTACAATGACCTGAGAGAAAATACTGTCAACCCAGAATTCTATACCTAATAAAACTGTCTTTCAAGAGGACACGTGAGATAAAGACATTTTCAAGTAAAAACTGAGAAAATTGTTCACCAACAGATGGTTATCTAAAGATGCTCTAAAAGATGTAGTTTTGGCAGAAGAATGTGACCCCAACAAGAAGGATAAAAAATTTCTTACCAAACATCTGGGTAGTTCTAAATAATTTTTTACTATAGAAATGATAATACTGTCTAATTTATAGTTAAATCAATAGGCAAATCACTAAAATAATTGATTATTCTCCCAAGCTAGTTGAGAGAAAAAGTCAAATAAGGAGAAAAATAAAAAAACTCCACCAACCCCAAAGGACAGGATACAAAGAAGAAGAAAAAAAAGAAAGAAAAAGTAGGACAAATATTAATCATATAAAAAGATGGCATAAACAATACTGACATTTATCAGTGAACAGAATAAATATAAATGGAATTAACTCTCCAATTAAAAGATAAAAATGCTCAGATGGGATTAAAGAAAAACCCAGCTCCTAGTTGTTAAAAAAGATGTACCTGGTAAAATTAAAACAATGAAAAGCTTAAAGTAAAAAATGAAAAACTATATAACACACAAACAGTAACCAAAAGAAGACTGGAGTGGTTAACTAAAACCAGACAACACAGATTGACTTCAAGGCAAAAAACATTATTAGAGATAGTGATACAAAGGTTCAATTCACCAGGAATATACAACTTGTTTGTACCAAACAACCTTCAAAACACTCAAAACAAAAACTGACAGCTCTCCAAGAATAAAGTAATAAATCCACCATCATACTGGAAGAATATCTCAGTGAGTGTTAGATCAAGCAGTTCAAAAACTTAAAAAGGATGCAAGTAATTTTGAACAGCATAATTAGCAAACTTGATTTTAATGATTTATAGGGAACTCTGACCTTTACAACTGGAAATATACTTTCTTTTCCAGAACAAAAGGATTATTTACAAAAACTGACTCCCTGATAGGCTATGAGCAGGCCTTAAAAATTTGAAGAAGAAAAAAAAAAAAACTAGTACCTTATAGACCAGCAGGGTCCAACCTTGTGGCTTTCCTGGGACACATTGGACGAATTGTCTTGGGCCACACATAAAATACATGAACACTAACTACAGCTGATGAGCTAAAAAAAAAAGTCACACACAAAAAAATCTCTTAATGTTTTAAGAGTTTATGGGCTGCATTCAAAGCCATCCTGGGCAGCCGGTTGTATAAACCTGATTTAGACTATATTGTTGGATCACAATGCAAGTTAGAAATGAATAACAAAACTAATTAGAAAAACTACACATTTGAAAATTTTAAATACCCTCCTCTAAAACTGGGTCAAATAACCAAGAAAACTAAAATACTCAGAACTGGATAGGAACAAAAGGACTAAAGTCAAAGCTAGTGGGATGCAGCTGAAATGGTAGTAGGAGGCAATTTATTGCCTTAACTATTACATTAGAAAAGCAAAATGTGTGAGCTGAGTATTTAATATAAAGACAAAAACAAGCCCACTAAGTCAGTAGAAAGAAATAATACGGACAAGAGAAAAAAATATTAGTAACATAAAACAAAAAAAATACAACAGTAAATTAATAAAGACAAAGATGGTTTTTCTGAAAAGGACGATTACTAATAAAATTAACAAACCTCAGGCAAGACTGATCAAAACCAAAATAAGAGAAGGCAAAAGCACTCAATATTGGAACAAAAATGGGCAACATCCCCACTGATCTATAAGTTTAAAAAACACAACTTCCCAAAATCAATGCAAGTAGAAAATGGAAAGGCTCTACAATTATTAAAGATAATTATCCTAGGAGGGAGACACTGAGAAGGCTTTTAAGATTATTAGAAGTGTTCTAATTCTTATGCTGGATTATGGGTACACAGGTGTTCATTTTGTTACATACATATTTTAAACATTCTTTTGGATGATATATGTCAATATAAAATAAGTTAACCTGTTTTAGTTTTTTCAGTAGGAGAGATGGAAATACTCCTTGAATTATAAACATCTGACATGTGCACAACATACACCCACAGATGGCAGCCCTGCTTCCTGAGGTAGAGAATAATAATATCAAGGGCATAAACTTCATCTTCATCATCATCATCATCATCATCATCATCATTAATATTCATATCAAGTGCTTCTTATATGCTAAGGACTGAGCTAGGAACTTTATATACATTAATTCACTTAACTTTCACAATAA
Source organism: Craseonycteris thonglongyai (assembly GCA_004027555.1). Classification (NCBI taxonomy): domain Eukaryota; kingdom Metazoa; phylum Chordata; class Mammalia; order Chiroptera; family Craseonycteridae; genus Craseonycteris; species Craseonycteris thonglongyai. Next base: position 38,385 of record PVKE010011671.1, read on the forward strand.
CCCTAAAATGTACTAGTAGGTTTAGCCATTCTCACATGATTAGTAAAAAGCCAGTATTTGAATCCAGGGAGTTTAAATACCTAAATTCTTAACTATCTATCACATGATCTAAGCTGGGGCTCCACTTGGAGAAAAGATTCCTCAAGCTATCAGATTTTCAGCTGATGGGAGAAACTCAAAACTGTTACTACAGCAAAATCCTTTAAATAGTAGCTATAATCTCAACTGAGCTTATTTTAAAATATCACCCATAACGTCAATGAAATACTGAACTTCCAACAGTTTTTATTCCATTACCATATTTCTCACTGTACACACTGTAGTTCTATATAGTACTTTAAATTTCAAATAATCAACTTCAGTGTACTTTTGGTTGCTAGTGGTCCCATAGTCACATAAACCAACAAAGCTCTTTGGTCAACTGGGGGGAGGGTGTGTGAATAAAATTATGAGATATACTATGTGAATCCTAAAATGGTGTGTTGATGGTCTATTTCAGAAAAGAACACGCCCAAATAATCCCAGGTAGTCATGCTTTTTGCTAATGCAAAAAGAGAAAAGTAATTCTCATGGTAATGTCTTCAAGTGAAAGTAACCAGCACTCCTAGAGACTGCAGAGTCATGTAATAGCTGTGCTGAAAACTGGCATATTTAAGAAAAGTAATACCTTCTGTACTCCAATATTACATTTCAAACCATATTCTGAGGTTATCTGTCCCAAACACAAAAGGACAGAAATACTAAGTTCAAAAATTAAAATGAATGCTGACACCACACACTTAAAATTTTTTTTACTTACTCTTTACACTCTTTGGACACATGGGATGGGACTGTGTATTTACAATCCATGATCATTGTCAAGGTTTCGCTGTCGTTGGCCTCTTGAAACGGTGGCTGCCCACATACCAACATGAAAAGGATCACTCCCAGACTCCATATATCTACAAATCAAAGACATTCTGTCAAATACTGGACTAGCCAGAAAACCAAAACCACCTGAGTAAAAGTAGACTAACAATATTATTTTATTTTTAACAGTCAAAAGCATTTTTGTCTCAAAGTAAAATGATCCAGGGAAGAAAAGTTAAGCTTTAATAAGGCAGAGAAGGACTGTTTGAGTTACTGTTTTTACATTCACTTGAGGCTTAAGCAAGTGCCAGGCACATAGTGAATGGTCAATCAAGTTCAATGAAGAGAGGAATTAATTCATTTGTTAATGGCAAGAGCATCAATTGGAAAGTACCATATTTTTCGCTCCATAAAATGCAGGTTTCCTGCCTGGACCCGCTCTCCTTCCATGCAGTCCCTGCTTTCTGATCTGGCTGCAGGCTCCCCCACAGCATCATTAAGGTCCCCAACGTGCACTCTTCTTTGCAGTATTCGCTCCATAAGATGCACACACTTTTC
>PVKE010011672.1:0-39792 GCA_004027555.1 Craseonycteris thonglongyai
CAGAGCAAGGTTAAAGCTGTGTTTAGTGAAGCATCATCAGCTGTTCATATAAGCCATTTGTGTTGTTTGGACATGTTCTTGTTTTGGCCTGTGTTCAGATGTGCTTACAGAACGGTCTTGTTCTTGCCTTGCTCCGTCACAGCCACAGCGGCTTTGTCTGATGTGGTGTTCTACAAAATTGGGTCTATTCAACGGCAGTATACCTCAGCCTGCTGGGAGTGCCCCACCAGCTTCTATAGCTCTCATGGACTATTTTACTCTTTTTCAACTGTATATTCATTTGTACCTTTATGAATTTATACCAGTTACTTATCTTACCAATTCAAAATAAGTTTTATAAGATTCTCAGGACTGAGAAGACCTTAAGAGTCACTGAGTTCTGAGACTCCCAGACACCACTACCTTCTTCCCCGCTCCCACAGCAAAAACATTTTCTTGTAAAATCCCCTACAAGTGCCAGTTCATCATCTGCTAGAATATTCCCAGTATCACCCTTGTACTAATTTATCAGGCAGTCCATTGCACATCAAATGGCTGTAATATTTCATTGTTCAGAAGAAAGAAAACAATGCATTTGGTACTAGTATCTTAATTATTTTCACCCCAGCATGTTTGACCACTTCAAATGCATTGTCTCCTATGGTAACTAGTAGAGCAGAATAATTACCTTTCTAATTTTATGTAAAATTCCCTATTAATACTCTCCAAACTGCAGTCCGTAGTTTTTTTTTCTGTTCCAACACAATTGTGCATCTTTTGTTATGATTACATTTGCAGAGATTCTTATCTGTTGCTGCTGGCAAACCCATTTGTTTAGTACTCAATTACATGTAATTAGTCTTTTCTTCATGAACAAAAGAACAGGTGTCTTTATCTATTCTACGCAACCATGGTAAGGTTGGCTGGATGTAATAATGCCTACTGAACCAAACAATTCTGACAGATGCTCATAGTAATAAGATTTTTTTTTTGAACAATTGAAAGCTTTTACTCCTGCCCACACAAAGTAGAGAAAGAAAAAGAATTTTAACATCTTAGAAGCCTGTAATTTTCTATTTAAAATGAGTAGAATTTAAATCCTTCTCTAGTGTTTTAAATCCCCACTCAGAAATTGTATAAATAAAAATTTTTTCACTGGAAATTTTTCAATGAAAATATTGGGAGAAGGAATCAGAAGAAAGTATATTGGTCAAAAACAAACTGGTGAAATTTGAATAAAATCAATAGCTCAATTAACACTATTATACCAGTGTTCATTTCCTGGTTTTGATAACTGTATTTTTTTTTACATAAAATGATACCATTAGGGGAAACTGGGTGAAGTATACATTAGAATTCTTTGTATTACTTGTTATTTTTCTGAAGTCTAACCTTATTTCAAATGAAAAAGTTGAAAAATATTTGGTGGGTTAGAGTATTTAGCCAATGACCTAGAGAAACCTTTGCACATAAACACAAAGACATGTTCTTTCATTTTTTTCATATTTGTTGAGTACTTACTATGTATTAGAGATCGTTCTACATTCTAAAGAAACATCAAAGATCAAAACAAAATCTCTTCATTTATGTAACTTACATTCTCTTGGGAGGAAGATCAAAAATAAACAAACAAACAGCAACAATATATATGTCAGGTGTTCATAGGAGCTATGAATAAAAAAAACAATGGTGTATCAAAATAAAGAAGGCCAAGGTGAGATGTGTAATTTTATAAAGGATGGTCAAGGCAGGTCACTTCAACATCTATAAGAAATATCTTGGCAGTACTGTTTTTAACTACCTTAAAAGGGAAATGATAATCATCCACCAAAAAGAGACATGATAAATATAATTGGGTATGTTCAGTCAATGGGATACTGCACAAAAATGAAAATGAATAATATCAAACTATACAACCTACATGTATTTCAAACCATAACACTGCTGAGGAAAAGTATACAAAATTTATATACAATGATGCTCTCATAAGACTTTTAAAACATACAAAATAATATTACTAATAATTTACATTTACACATAGAGGGTGTCAAAAAATGTATGACACATTTTAAGAAAAGAAAAAACTATAAAAACAATGTTAAAATTGTAATACTCAATATATAGCGATAACAAAAGATGAATACAAGTCACGTTTGACTTCTGCAATTACAAGAGGTGCTTAAAGTGGTTACCATCGGCACCCAGACACTTCTGATTATAGTGAACTATTGCTTTAGTAACAATGACCGAAGTCCATTTGTATCACTGAGCATGCTGTTTCAATTTACCATGTGTCTTAAACTTATCACAAATGCATGCAATGGCTAGGAATGTTGGAGGTTCTGTTGCATACTCACACCTCCATTGTTGTTGTACTCTCACAATGATCTCAAATTTCAAAGACCACTTGAAAATGGTCTTATGCTCCTCAAACAACAATCTTGCTTCCACCATATTCTTTGCCTGTCCTGCATGATGCATGGTTACACTAGCATTCATGTGATTAATGCCATCTTTTGAGTGAACATCATACTACACACTGCTATCATAATTAAATTCAACTTCAAAAAGTAATACATCGATAACATCTCTTAAAAGTGTGTATACATTTTTTGGCATCCCCAGTGTGTGAAAAGAAATGTATTTTTAAAACTGCATGAGATCAAAAAAATGCCAAATTCAGGATAGTTATGTCTGGTACTGAAGAAAAGCAGGACTCCATCAGCGAGAGCACACAGAGGCTATAAAAGTATTGATAAATTTAACTAAATTTTAAGCCAGAGATTGGGCATCTGGATACATTATATCTCAGTCTTATTATTTTGTACATCAAGACTACCTTTAATACCAAAATGTGAAAAGGTGTGTGCAGGAACTTAAATTAATTAAAAATAGGATAATTTAAATTTGCAAATTCAGACAGTTTCTAAAGATATTAACAAAATGTATCACCCTTGATGTGTGTTATGGATAATGCTATTATGTATAAATATGTATTTTATTATACATATATAAATATATGCATATAATGTATATATGTGTATGTGGGAGTAAATTTACACTAGCCATTGACAGCCTCAGTAGAGAAAGTACTGCCAATAATTTTTCTATAACCAGTAAAGGAAGGACTAGTGTTAGTTGACCCTACAATTTCACTGCCACCCTTCTACCACTGCCCCATGATAAATGTCATGGGTCAGCAGAAAAGCTGTCTGGGTTGCAGTTGCATCATTTGGAACTGAGTAAGGCTATCTAGCTGACTAGGGGATTTGACTCTTATCTTCATCAATTTATAATTTTTCAATCTTTTTTCTTTAGAGTGGGGTGGATGGTACTAATAGAGGATATTAATGTTATGCTCTCTAGTCACCTCATTTTATAGAAATAAACTGAAATTAGGGATACCTCAGAGAGAGCATGAGGGGCACAGCTAAGCAATCTCCCTGATTATTGTTGCTTTACAAAATCTGCATTCGTGTACAAATGCAACAGATGGAAATCCTACATGGACAGAAAAGCATTCTCCATATTCTGTAGTCAGCTGAAAATGTGAATCATTTAAAGAATGCAGTGCCACAAAAACAAACTGACAATGCAAACCACAATAAGCTAATCAACTACTCTGCAGGAAACAGAGATGCCATTCTTTATAACAAGACCTTTTCTTTATTGTAACTCATATTTTGTAATGAGTAATATTAAGGAACAAAAACTAATTAAGAAGGGGTGGACTAGAGCATTTTTACATTTTAGGGATTATAGATCTTTCCTTAAATCTTTATTATTAATGGAAAGATATTTTTCCACAAAATATTAGGTTTTTAAAATTACCTTATGCAATCTACCTTTTGGTAGTTAGTCTGGCCATAAAATCATATTCATCAGAAAACAACTCAACTGGACATATATTTAATGAGCATTTACTATGTGCTTGACACTAAAGATCTAGCATTGAATGCAGACAAACTTTAGGAAAAAATATAGTACCCTGAATAATTTTAGAATAATTGAAGAAGCCAGTATGGCTCAGCGGGTTAAGCACTTGCTTTGCATCCCTGGAGACTGAGGATCAAATCCGGGTGCTGGCTCATGCAGACCCATATGCTGAACTGGAGTGTGCCTCCTATGCAGGAGGCCCCCAGTTTGGTTCTCGTCCCCCAGTTTGGTTCTTGTCCTCCAGTTCAGCCCCTGACTCGAGGGGGCATGCCTCCCATGTTAGAGGCCCCCAGCCCAGTTCCCGCCCCCATGGCCCCTGCCCACCTATGTGGAACAAAACCAGTGGGCCCTTTATCTCTGTCTCTCTCTGCTCTTTCTCTCTCTCAAAATCAATACAATAAATCTTTAAAAGAGAATAATACAAATTTTCCATATTATTTGTATATCATTATGCAGAAAATGAAAGGTAAGATGAGAGTGCTCATTCTTGATGTAAAAGTCTGTATTTAAAATTTTTCTGAAAAGTAAATACACTCTGTCATACCTTGATGATTTTGTTGAGTTATTAAAATTGTACTCTATAGGTAAATTAGTTTAAAAAACTACTTCCAGGGATTTGAATAATATTTTATAATTTGGCATTTTATATCAAAAATTATAAACAAAATTTCAGGTCTACCAATCCTTATTAGTATTCTCTTATCACATATACTATAAAATATCATCATACTATTTTAATATATTTTCCTGTTAAAATCAACATTTTCCTCAATCAAAATAAAATAACATATTACATATCTATCTATCTATCTATCTATCTATCTATATTCAATGTTCACTTTAAGAAGTAATTTTGATCTGTTAGAAATGATGTTCTGAGAATTATTTTAACATATTTTCTATTTAGTTTTAGGACTGGAAAAACTATCTTGTGCTGAAAGGTCTGCCTTGTTCCTACAAATATTTATTATCATCCTCACTATAAACACTGGGATGGAAGGCTATTCTTGTCCTGTGACCAGTTGGGACTTCTTCAAGCCTCCTATCTTCTCATTTAGCACATAACCTCTCTCCCTTACTGTCACAGAGGGAATTATAGCAAGAAAAATAAAGCAAGATACCAGCTTACTTGTAGTTAAATAGTTCAAAGGGCAGCCTGGCCATGCTTTACGTCTACAATACACAGGCCCATACATTTGATTGTAAATGGATTGCAAGAAGCTAATAATGTTCCTTACTGTAGTCGCTGTTTTCGTCCTTGGTTCCGTCAATGGTACCATCTGGGTGCATCTGCAGGAAATATCCCTGCTGGCTAAATAACCTTGTCACAATTCCTTTCAGCTGGGGTTCTACAAAACAAAATAAAATAATTATTCCAATTTGTATTTTTTTTTTAATAAAAATGCACACTTGCGAATTGTCAGAAACATTCGCTAAGTAAGCACATAAAGGCCAGTGGCTTAAACATTGAAATGAGCATTTGGTAAAGGGGCATTTCAGCAACATAGCTTCACTTTTCCTTTTTCCTTCTACAGGCAGAGCCATAATCCTATGCGGCAATACACCAAATGTAAATAAATAAAAGCTAATTATAATTAGAAAAATAAGAGGCATACTAAAAAGTAAATTATTTCTCTCTCGCTCATGCATCTAGTATCTGACTTCAAGTTTATGGTCTCATTCCACAATCACTGTTCTCACCAAACTGTCACTATAATTCTCAAGCTTCCAGCAGTCATAATCAGCCCCTGGAAGATTTTTATGTCTGCTGAATGTCAACTACTCACCAGAAACTCCTGGGTTTTGAAATTGTGATCAAGTTCAGCCAAAAAGAATGGCTTGGATAAGGACCACAGGAAACAGCAAAACCTATGGCCATGAGATGTCACTGGAAAGTAGGTGGAAACAGGTTTTACCTTCAGTAAATATCTCACCAGAGAAGAGCCCCAGTACTACACAGGCATTTTTTTCTAGCATAAAAATAAATCACTTATGCATATTTCTCTAATTATTTCAACCTAGAAGTGGTCCTCAGCTTTTAAAAACTTCCTCCACACTAATACTGCAAAACTGAACTTTGTGTACCACATTTGGATTTGTATGTATCAGCTAACACAAATACATAACGCTTTCTCTTTGGAGTGCTGGCTACCAGCAACAATCCGTTTTCTACAGCATCACCACCACCTTTATCTCTACTTCAGCGTTCAGCAAAATTAAAACTATTCTAGCACATTTGGGGGCCCAATTATTTCATAAAAATGAGGGGGGGGGATTCTGCTTCTCATGATGGAAATGATATGATTGCTGAACTAGAAAATGTTATCCTCGAAAGGACAATCACCAAATTCCAACTGACAGTCAATTTCATTCCTTCACCCATTTATTCAACCAATATTCACTCTGAATTTCTTCTTTTTTTTTTTCCTTTTATTTATTTATTTGTATTGTTAGGCAATATGCTAGGTACTGTGTTAAAGTGAACACATTTATTGATGTTTAGGTCTAAATAAGAATTCTAGTTAAGGATTCAATGCATTTAACTCTTTGGGAATAGACATGCTCCCTATAGCATATGTCTGTAGTTAGCCTTTTGCACTTAATTACACATATTCAGGAATATGAGGCAATGGCTTCTTCCAAGCAATCCTAAAGAAGCAGAAAAGATGCCAAGAAAATTGGAAACGAGGAAGGTGGAGGATGAGAAAAGAATTGAACTGAAAATCAGATTAACTATATGTTACCTTTATGTGTTAAATTCAATTTATTTTATTTTTGGACCTTAATTTTCCATATTAGTAATATCTAGAAATTAAACTAAGTAAACTTTAGGAGCCTTTATGAATCTCCATTGACATTGAGCACATTAGAATCCCCTACCCTGAATGGTGGCAGACAACAAAAAACGAATTGAACTTTAATGTATTGCCTAGATGGACCCACCCGATCTGACACACTAGGGTTACGGTGGACATGCACATAGCTAGCCAACCTACCTGCAAAAAATCCGTGTCCTTATTACCATCTAGCAAACCTTACCCACTTTTTCAGACTCGGTTCCAGATCACCTCCTTCATGAAGGTTGGTAACCATAACTGAGGATCATTTTTATAACTGGGGGGAATAAAAAGAACATGTGAGCCTCCACCATGAGGCTAACTGATGGACAGGCAGGGCCTTGTTGTGACACACTCAGCTTTCCATGTGTGGTCAGAAGGCCTGGCTTTGAACCACAGTTGCCATGTTGTCCTGAGCAAGTCATTAAACATCTGAGGCTCAGTTTTCATATCTGTATAATGGAAAAAATAATTCCTATGCTAACTAAAATCATTGAGACTTTCAAATGAATAAATATATGTGATAGTATGAATTGAAAAACCCATAAGAATATAAATCCTAATTAAGGTCTAATTCTTCAACCATGAAAATCAAGGAAACGGTAAGGGAGGTCAAAGGGAACATTCTGTAAAGAGATTCTATGCCGCCTGATTTCTGTTTTAATAAAATCTTAATTGAGCTTATAAAGTCACTAAGCAGCAGACTAAAAGTAGAGGCTACAAAAGGATAGAAGGAAAGGGACAACTGTCTTATAATTCATATTTTCTTTCTAATCAGCTTAATAAGGTCACTTTAAGAAGTCATGTTTTGGTTGGTAATGAGATGCATGGCAGCTGAGTCATTAATGCCTGCAAATGATTGTTTGTTTTTTCAGACTCCTCTTCTGTAGCTGTAATTAAACACTTCTTTTGCTATGGTGAAGCTGTTTCTCACCCCCACCCTCTGTTGGGGCCCTGGGACTTAAGGTTGGTAACTCCTGTTCAAGATAATGAGCCTCAGGCTCTTATACCATCCCCCACTGCCCAAGAGCAGTGCCAGTACAAGCTTGGAGTCTGCGTTTTAATTATGTGATGATCTATGAAAGTGAATGTCTCGCACCACAGATGTTTCAAAGGACACCTGGCCATCTATTAAACAAATGTCCTGAACCTCAGATGTGTCACAGAAAGCAGTATCACTTGTCTGACAGGCCTATACCCTTGTTACCGTCTGTCAAACCCTCTCAACTTTTCTAGACTCAGCGCAGGATCACCTTGATATGAAAGCTCGGTGATCCTGGGAAGATTACTTCTATAATTGGGGGAACAGGGGAAATATTGTTGTATTTTAAAGAAAGGGGAACAAAAAAAAATGAAACCACTTTTGGGCACATCTAGTATCTTGGGTGCATTCAACAAAATTGCTATTGATTTGTCAGACTATGCCTATGGATCCAATAGAACAATAAGACCTGGCTGTCCTCAGGAAGCACCGAGTGTAATGTATGGAACGTATTTGTATATAATACTAGTGTGGGATAGCTGTTAAATGATGGAGAGAAGCACAATGGCATGATGGCACCAAGAAGCGAGGGGCTAATTCTGTCTCGAGGTTGGAGGAGGCCACCTCATATGTCAATTAGACAGTGAGAATTTCCATAGGCAAAAACAACACAAAAAAAACAAGCAAACAGAGGAAGAGCATCCCAGACATAAAAACTCTGGAAGGAGGCTGAAAAACAGCATGATGGTCTCTGAGAAGGATGCAGAGTCTTGAATAGGCAATATATGACAGAGGGTCCCAAGTGCTAGAATGCAGATAAGTGCCTGTTCTCAACAAATGTTCACAGGTCAACAGTGAAAAAAAATAGGGCCAATGAAATAAGTTTTTTATTAAGTTAAATGTTTTCAACTTATATGATTCTCCTTGATTCTAAGACTGTGTTTTTCCACTCTTTTTTTCTTTTCTTTCTTATTTTTTTTAACGAACTGGTGGCTATATTATTAGGTGGTGGTGGTGGGGTATTGATTTGTTACCTCTGTACTTTGAAGTGGTGTAGCAAATACTGCTAGCTTTTCTCCCAAATTCATAGCCCCTTTTTCCTAGGCACCCAGCTAGACCATATGTCCTGGCGTCCCTTACAGTTAGGTTTGGCAGATGAATGAGTGTCATATGGAATGTAAGTGAAAGTTATGTGTGCCATTTTCAGGCCAAGAATTTGAAAAGCAAACATTCTCCTTACAATTCTCTTTTTCTTTAACATTGACTGGATTAAGATGGCAAAGCCCTAGAAGATGTCAACAAAATTCAAGAATTCTGGGTCCCTGAAAAACTGGTGAAGAAACGGTAACCACCATAAAAAATACCCACCTTACAGAGTTAGGTGATAAGAAGTAAACTTCCATTGGTTGTATGTAATGCCTTCCTTCCTAGGAATGCAACATGTCAAGGAGTGGGGGGGAGGGGTTGGGAGTAATTTTGCAGGGGCAAAATCTGACAAATAAAACACTACCTCAGTCAGGTGATCTAGGTTAACATCAACAGTTATAAATCATGCTGATAGTGTATGCCCTCGATATGAGTTGACGAGAACGGCACTTTACCTCTGTGATCTTCCTCCTCAAAACCCACAGCCCCAGCCTAACATTAAATTTCAACTGAATGACATTGTACAAAACAGCTAACCAGTACCCCTCAAAACTGTCAAGGTTATCAAAAATAAGGAAAGTACAAGAAACTGTCACAGCCAAGAGAAGACCAAGGAGGCATGACAACTAAATGAAATATAGAATTCTAGATGAGATCCTGGAACTAAAAAGAAAAGAAGAACTTAGGTAAAAATTAAGAAAATCTGAATGAAGTATAGATATTAGTTAATCCTAATGTACTGATACAGATTCATTAATTTTCTTTTTTTTTAAGATTTTATTTTATTGTTTGTTGTTGTTGTTTTGTTTTTTTTTTTAATTTTTTTTAATCTATTTTTATTTATTTATTTATTTTTGACAGAGAGAGATGCAGAGAAAGAGACAGAGAGAGAACTGAACTGGGGGAGCTCCCAGTTCAGCATATGGTTCCACACGGGCCGGGGCCGGGATTCGATCCTCGGTCCCCGGGGCTGCAAAGTGAGCGCTTAACCCACTGAGCCATCCCAGCTTCCCCTGTTGTTGTTGTTTTGTTTTTAATTTTTTTTATTGTTTTTGACAGAGAGGGAGGGAGAGAGAGAGAGAGAGAGAGAGAGAGAGAGAGAGGGGTACAGAAACAGAGAGAGAACTGAACTGGGGGAACTCCCAGTTCAGCACAAGGGTCTACACAAGCTGGGGCTGGGATTCAATCCTCAGTCCCTGGCGCTGCAAAGTGAATGCTTAACCCACTGAGCCATCCCGGCTTCCCATTTTATTGTTTTTGACAGAGACCAAGAAAGAAAGAGACAGAGAGAGACAGAGAGAAGGGGGAGGGCCCAAAGCAGTCTCCATAGTTATACATCATCAGGTTTTGGGGGGTTTTTTTGGTATTTTTTTTCTGACATGGTTTTATTCCACTAAGGTGGGTAGGGGCCGCACAGGGTGGAAACTGGGCTGGGGGCCTTCCGCATGAGAGGCACACCCCCTCAATCCAGGGGCCTAACCGGGTCCAAGAACTGAACTAGGGGCCTCCCACATGGGAAGCACACTACAGTTCAGCATATGGGTCCACCCGGGCCAGGGCCAGGATTCGATCCTTGGTCCCAGGGGCTGCAAAGTGATCACTTAGCCCACTGAGCCATCCCAGCTTCCCCTTAATTTTCAAAACTATACCAAACCAATGTAAGATGTTACTATGGAAAATGAAAACAGTGTGGGGTGTAGGAGAACTCTGTACAACCTTAACTTTTCTGTAAATATAAAACCATTTTGAAATTTAAAATTTTATTAAAAATAATAAGTTCAGTTGCAAAAGCAAGCAAGAAATTTTTATTCTCAAAGAGAATGTGTGAGAAAGAACACAACAGATAAGCACTGGTGCTCAGCACTGTTCCCTTCAGGACTACAGAGCAATTTCAATATACTGTTTAAATTCACAGCCACTCTAAAGAGCTGAGGCCAGGAGCAGCTATCCAGACATTCCTGCCGGCTGAATGTGTAGTGCTAGGAAGCAGTTACCTGGGTACACAATGCAAACCCAGAACAGAGCTGCAACTATGGGGGCCTGATCACACATCGCAGGAAGAATACCATAAAAGACTGCAGAAAAGAAAATGAATTTTGAAATTGGAAAGGACCTGGGAACCCAACATCTTCTTCATTAACATCAAAGATTTTTTTTTTTTTAAGCAAAACACTAAGGCCCAAAGTGAGTGTCAAGGCATAACTAGTATCTCCTGCAAACTATGGTATTAAGAGGCAAAAAGATAGAGAGGAGAGAAGGGGGGAGGAGTACCTGGCTGTACACGAGTTATTGGAGGGTGGGGATGATAAAGAAAAGGGGTTATTGAACCCTGTGCAAGAAATATACAGGGTGTCCCCCCAAAATGTAAACACATTTTGAATGATGATAAAGTCAGTGTTCACTAACATACAGTTTATTTTCAAATTTTAAAAGAATCTATAGAAATTAATAATGTTTTTTTCTTATCAAAGTCTATTTTCAAACTGATGACCATTCTGGTCTCAGCACTGCTGGCAACTTGAAGCAATGGAATCCCAAACATCAAGAATCATCTCTTCCAGTATTTCTGCCCATTCTCATTCAATGGCTGCCTTCAATTCATCAACTGTTGCCAATTTTGTACCATAAACTTTATCTTTTATGTATCCCCATTAAACAAATCTAGTGGGGTGAAGTCTGGTGAAGAAGGAGGGTATTCCACATTCGTTAGACTTCACCCATTATTTCAAATCAGTTAAACCTGAAAAGGAGAGAAAATTATGTGAATTATCAGCTATTTTGGGGACACCCTGTATATCATATTGCACCCAAACTTAAAGAAAATGCCCCTGTGTAAACTCCAATCTAAAATGAGAAACATAACAGTGATCCAAACTTTGGGATTGAAGCCATATCCGGAGAATTAATAGTAATTGTTACACCTGTGGCCATATTTTGAACCCATCTACTTTGTACAGGACACTCGCCTGACAATTTTACCACCGTTTTATTTAGTATAACAAACTACACGTGAAGGCACTTTTTTTCATTTTTCAAATGAGATTATTGAGACTCAGAGAACCTATAGCACTTGCCCAAGGTTCCAGAACTAGTAAATACATAGGCAAATCTAGCTTAAGAGTCAATGGTCCTAGCCGCTCTCCAGCATTGTTCATTCAGCCACTTTCAGGAGGATGCTGGAAAAACTGGAATGTGCCATGGGAGAGGGGGCCAAATAAAGAGGGTACAAAGAACTGTCATATGAAGCATGGCTGAGTGAATAGTAGATGTGCAACCCAGAGAAGGGAGGACTCAGGATATGAAAGTTGTCCTTACTTTCTTGAGAATAGGCAGAAATAAGAAGAAGCCCATCTGTTCTGAGTGGCTCCATAGGGATAGAACTAGGGCCAATGGGTGAAAATTATAGGAAGACAGGTAAAAAAATAAAAACTTCCTGTAAACTCTATTCAAAGAGAGAACAGGCTGTCTGAGAAAAGAGTAGGTTTTCTATCATTCCACAGAAGCCAACAGGAAGAAGCCGAAAAACCGAGGGTCAGACAGCTCTAAAAGACTTGAATGTCTCCAAAAGCTAAGGCATTCTGCATGACACGTCAGGTCCTCTCCTGAGAACCTGGAAAGTTGGGGATAAACCAGGGAGCGCACTAAATACACAACTTCACCTTTCTGTCTCTTGCTTTGTGTTTAGGAGAGAGAATTGCAAAGATTGTGAACCAGGCATCCTGAAAACACAGTTCTTTGGAACTGTTAAACATAGTAGATTGTGGAGTAATTCGATGGGTTTTTTTAATCAGTCTTTGTGGGTGTACAAATGGGTCTTCAGTATTAAGGCTTAATGTTGCCCACTTAAAGGAATGGAGATTGCAGTGGCTATTAAATGTGATTATTGTCAAGTACTTCCGAGGCCTGAACTGCTGCAGATTTCAAAATTAGGCTATTAGGGTGGAAACTGTTCGTAAACAGTTATGTTTTTCAGCAATCACAACTACAGGGTATACTACAGCACATTTACATAACATAAGTCAAAGCCCCAAACAAATCAGAAATGGGATACAGTTAAGACACTGGAAAGAGAACAGAACTTTTCTGGGTTTTGAACACACTGCAAAAATTACAATCACACTAAGCTTTAAGAATTCATCAAAAATACAAAGAGATGTAGGCCTGAGGCCCCTCATACACACAGTAGACTGCAGTGGACACCTCGAATGGAGCACCTTCAGGAACAAAACACATTAAGGCTGGGGACATGTCACCATGGCCTAGCAGAATCCCCTCTGTGGGATAAAGAGAGTCACATGCTGTCCAAATCCTCAGCCTTCTCGTCAATCATCAATAAATGTGACAGATGCCATCAGCAGTTACCTACCTGAGAGCCATGGAAATCACTATGAAGTGCTAGTAATTGCAAGAGGACTCAGTATCTCAGCATATCTATTTTTCTCAATCAACAGATACTATTAGCAACAGACACTATTCCACCACGGCTGATTTAAAACTACTACTTGGCATCACTGAACACAGATTTGGAGTTGGGAAGAGACAAACATCATTGGTTCCAGCACACTGCTGCATACAGCAGAGAACATGACATAAGGCTTACATTCCAATAGGAAAGACAGAAAGTAGACAGATGAACAACGAACATATAACAGTTTTCGTGTAAGTGCTACGATGCAAACCAAAGCAATGGAAAAAGGTGGAGCACACAGGGTGCATGTGCTATTGTGGACAGAATGGTTAGAAGGTGACAGGGAGCAAACCACTAGAGATATCTAAAAGAAGAGCATTTCAGGTGCAGGGGACAGCAAATACAATGGATACTCATACCTGAAAAGATTAGGAACCATCACATAGGAAGTTCTCTGAAGATCCTTCGGCTGGGCCAGGAGTTGGCAAACTACAGCCCTGCTGCTGCCAACTTTGTAAATAAAGTTTTATTGGAACCCGGCCATACCCATTCATCCACACATTGGCTACTTTCTTGCTACAGCAACAGAAACAAGTAGTTGTACCAGAGACCCGACAGCCTGCAAAGCCTAAAGTATTTACTATTAGGTCCTTTGCAGACACAGGTTGCATGTGCTTGCTCGACCCATGCTCATGTAGTTCTCTCTGCCTGAAATGCACAACCCCTGCCTCCCACGTGTGCCCAGAACTTCTCCTCAGCCTTCTGGTCTCAGCTTTCTTCCACAGGGCCTTCCCTGACACCCTGAAGGAAAACGAATCACTCCTGCAGAGCTCCCTGGGCCCAGGTTAGGAGAGGATCCTCACACTTACAGCCACCTGCTTATGGGGCCATCTAGGCTGCTGAACTATGTACCATAAGCTCCTCAAGGACAGAGACCTTGACTTATTCATTACTTCATCCCAGAACTAACACAGTGCCAGACACTGGGTAGGTGAAAAGTGTTCCCAAGTTGCAAGAAAGAAGGAGATAAGTTATATCTAGTATTTTTCATCGTCACCTGTGACTTTCCAAGGAGCTCCCCATCTGTAAGAAAGGTGTTTACAGCCTTTTACTATAACACCTCAGGCCTTCAATGCATTTATTTCCATTTTCAGTCTTAGCCGCTCCACATTGAACAGTCTGGCAAGCACAGCGGCGTCCTGCATAAACTACAGTCTCCAAAGCCCCGAGTTGTCTCCCACATCTTCGGGAGTCAAGTGACCTTGAGACTGGCAATCTTTAAGCTTCATGCTGCCTCAAAGCCAGATGGACAGAAAGGGCATGCTTTTCTAGAGTAACCTCTTCATGGAAGCAGTCTAAGCTGGGGAGAACAGGAGAAGCAGGGCAGGGAAATTGAGCTAGGATTTGAAATGCTGATCAGGATAGGATTTTTGTGCTGCGCCAATTTTATTCCTCATACCATTAGCCCCCTCCCTCACAGATTCTTCTCTGTAAGATGCTCATGAAAATTTTAAATAACTCAAAGACCATTTATTGACTTCCGACATGCACTAGGTGCTTGGTACAAAGATGAGTGAGAGGCAATTCCTGCCTTGAAGGGTGCCAAGTACACAACTGCTCATTATCACAGGGAACATGGAAAGTGCTATCACAGAGGAATGAACAAAAGGCCTTCGCATCACAGAGCAGGGATGCTAGTTTCACGGGGGATGGTGGGTTCTGGGACAAGAGGCAGGTAAGAAAAGCTCCAACGATGAAGCAACACTTTAGACTTCCCCTTGAATAGGCAGGGGATTTCTGCTTTGAGCAGCATCAACAGAACTGATAGCCCAATGGGACCGGGCAAGAAGATAGGGGTGGGGAGCGTGTGGGGACCTACTGGGGTGCATGCAGTGGCTGAAAGTGACAGCAGAAGGGAAATATGGATCCAGGATGCTTGAGGTCCCTTAAACAAAGCTAATAACTTTTACTTTATCCTTTAAACCAATGAGCTCCAAACTCTTTTAATTATACATCCCTATCCGTAAAAAATTTTAAATCTGCAGCCTCTATATATAATTATTATTTACAAATTACATATACTCCACATGTTTATTACACATCAAAGGTGGGATCTTTATAAAACCAATACTAAACATAAACAAAAATAAAAATAGTTTCTACATTACAAGAGATTGCCCCACCCACTTCAGACAGGAGAAGTCTGAGGCACCGATGCATTAGGCAATGGGGAGACACTGAAGGTTTTTAAGTCTGGGGACAAATTATATTTTTATTCATTTTTACTTTTGACAGAGAGAGAGACATACAGAGACAGAGACAGAGAGAGAACTGAACTGGGGGAGCTCCCAGTTCAGCATATGGTTCCACACGGGCCGGGGCCGGGATTCGATCCCCGGTCCCCGGCGCTACAAAGTGAGCACTTAACCCACTGAGCCATCCAGCATCCCCTGGGGACAAATTATGAAGGCAGTATTTTAGAACAGGGGTCCCCAACCCCCAGAACAGTACTGGTCCACAGCCTGTTAGGAGCCGGGCCACACAGCAGGAGGTAAGCAGGGGGTGAGCCAGTGAAGCTGCATCTGTATTTGCAGCCGCTCCCCGTCCATCACATAACAGCCTGAGCTCTGCCCCTGTCACATCAGGGACAGCACTAGATTCTCATAGGAGCGTGAACCCGATTGTGAACTGTGTGAATTGTGACCTAGGTTGTGCACTTCCTATGAGAATCTAATGTCTGATGATCTGAAGTCGAGCTGAGGTGGTGATGCTAGCACTGGGGAGTGGCTGCAAATACAAATGAACATTATTACAATATAATAATAATAATGTGCACAACACATATAATGCACTTGAATCATGCCCAAACCATCTACCACCAACCCCAGTCCGTAGAGAAAATTATCTTCCACAAAACTGGTCCCTGGTGCCAAAAAGGTTGGGGATCGCTGGTTTGGAAAGCTAAATTAGAAAACAACAGAGATGATGAATTAGAGTGGGTGGCACTGTGGCCACAGGAGCCATGTAACGGAGCTGTCACATATAATAAGGGCCTTAGGGAGGCAATGGCAATGAAGATTGAGAGGAGCTGTCAGCCTGGGCACTGACTGTGCTTGGTGATGGTGAGTAAATGACAGGGTGGGTAGACGCCCTTCAGTGGTAGAAAAATGTGTGACCTCAACATCCCCCGATCGCAATCAATCATTTGGCTTCTAACGAAGCCCAGCTAAATGTAGACTATCATGGAATGAACGGGGAAAGGAAGCTTCAAGTGAGCCTTCCCAGGAAGCATACCATAATTCCTTTGTCTTTCTAACGATTTCTCTTCATGAAGAGGCTGTTGACTCTGGTCAACCTCACTGAGTCACAGCTCCTTGGTCTTTCTCAGACCATCACCCAGGGAAGTAAACTTTCCAAGCAACTCCAGAATGAGCTCTGGAAAATGCAGAATACAAAATATTTCAAACATGAAGATAATTCCACAATCTTGAGAATTTAGAACCAGAAAAGCCATTCGGGATGATCTAAATCCAGGCTTAGTTTACAGATTGAAGAAGTAGCACAGTGGGGAAAGGGGAAACACTGTAGCATCACATCTTCCTATCGCTGGAATCAGGGTTCTTCTATGCTGTGCCCCTTAAAAGGAAATGTTTCCTACTTCCCAGAGGGGCCCTGGCTGGATGGTATCCAGAAAGCTAGTTCATTTTTTTGTGCATAGGCATATTTTGCTTCTTGTGAAAATGTTTGAATGACTAAGACCTGCTTCTGAAAGCTGTTCTAAGGAATTATGAATACACACTATAGTGGGTTATATGACCAGGAGTGGCCATGCTTTTATGGTAGATTTAACTTTCGGACAGAATTAATGAGGCTAGGAAGACCCATGGTCAAAAGTAGTAGTAATGGGCAAATTCTCCTGAGTTCTATTCAGAGATAACAACTGCCAAACATTTACCACATCCCAGGGACTTCACGTGGGTTATCTCCCTGAAGTCTCAGAGAAATCATTTAAGTCAGGCCCTATCATTGTGCCTCTTTATACATTAGGCAATTGGAACTCACAGAGGTTAGGTCACTTGCTCTAAATCACATACCTAATGAAAGCCAGCACCAGGTGTTCAACCCAATCCGTCTGCTCCTCATTGCTAATCATCAGTTGTCTCTTGAAGAACACTAACATGTTGATACTATTATACTTCCTACTTTTATAATTGTGTTCAGCTCAGCCCACAGGGGGGATAAAAAGGTGGAAACCTATGAAGCAAGGGATCAAGAATAAACAGAATTGAAGATCTGGCTTTTGACCTCCTGATACAAAAAATAAATAAAAATTGTGGGGGAGTGTAGATACACATATGCATACAAAAAGTCTTCGGTAGTAAAAGAATCCTCATTTGGCATAGAACAATCTTCTCAGTCTTAAGTCCTCTTTTCCACAGACACATCTTTTGGCACCAGAAATAAATGAACAGGACACGTTACTTGGAAGAACACAGGCATGACAGTCCCCTGACACCAGAGGAGTTGCGCAAGGTTGGACCTGTCCTAAAACTGTCCTGTATCGCAGAGGAGATCTATTCATCCAGGTTGGCAAGGCTGGAGAATTCCCTCATACACCACAAATCTAAATTAAGTACAGGTAAAACGCTATTGTTGTAAAATATGACCTTTGTCTATCATCTTTTTTTATAGCATTCACCAAGAAAAATCTGCAGAGTCAACCAGAATGAGTTGAAGAGGTAATAATGGCTTCTGCAACAGAGCAGTTTACAGCTCCAACAGTACATCAATCACTCTCAACTCCACGGCAAGTTCAAGCCAGGGAGAGTGGTACAGTGGGAAGCACTGCGGGCCAGGGGGAGACATCTGGGATCTATCTCAACGGTTTGTTCCTCTCCATCCCACTGCCACCACCTTTGTTCAGGCCACCAACAGCTCCTGGCTAGATTCTTCCAATAGCCTCCTCACTAAAACTCCTACCCTGTTCCCTTTTCAAATCACATTACAGTGGAGGTAATATTTCACCAAGTAAATTGGATCATGTCACTCTCCGGCCTATACCCTTTAATAGCTTCCCATTTCATTTACAATAAAATGTCAAACCCTTAGCATGGCCTGGAGAGTTTTAGAATCCTAGATTTGCAGTCACTGAACTGTTCCAATACTGTCATTTTTACAGATGAAAGCTGAAGTCCAGAGAGAAGAAAACAGTTCACTGAACAAATGCAATAGACTCTCTGTTAACCAGAACTCATACAACTGGCACTCAAGCAACCAGCATAATTTTTTTGCCAGTTCCTTGTAATTTTGCTGGCTGCTTGAGAGTTCCAGTTGCTTGAATTCCAGTTAACAAAGAGTCCACTTACATTTATCTGGCATCTACCAATCACCATGGGTGCTGGTTAACTGAGAGTCTACTGCCTGTGTTTGCTTCCTACATTGTGTTAGTGGGTACAATGCTAAGTACTGAGTGCTGTACCTAGTACCATCTGGCTCCTACTATTCCATCATCATCTAAATTTACTTTGTCCTTGGCTCACTAAACTCTAGGCACACATACCTTCATTGTCTTCAGACCTAAGGATCTTCACATATGGGTGTCCTTCTTCCTAGATTGATTTCTCCCAAAGAGAAATTCAAACCTCAGCTAAAATATAACTTCACAGAGGTCTTGCCTAGCACCTCAATCTAAACCCCCCTTCACATTCATACTCACATTCTCTGTGAAAACACTGTTTTCTCTCTTCATAATATGTATCCCAATTTGAAATCAGGTATCTACTTTTCTTTATTTGTTTAATGTCTATTGCATCCTCTAGATTATAGCATCCATGACAGTGAAGCCATGTTCATTTGATCCATAACAATATACCCACTACTTAGCTTAACACCCATGAATAATGTAGGAACCAAACACATATTCGTTCAATGAATGTTTTTTCTCTCTGGGCTTCAGCTTTCATGTATAAAATGATAGCATTGGAACAGTTCTGTGGCTGACAATCTAGGATTCCAAAAACCTAAGTGACTAAGAAATAAATACTTACAAGTTATTTTCATTGGGAAAACCAGGATGGCTCAGTGGGTTAAGCACTTCCTTTGCAGCCCCGGGGATAGAGGATCAAATCGCGGCCCCTGCCCATGCAGACCCATATGCTGAACTGGGGTGTATTCACATACATGAGGCTCCCAGTTTGGTTCTCACCCCCCAGTTCGGGCCCACGCTGGAGGGGGCGTGCCTCCCATGCAGGAAGCCCCCAGTCCAGTTCCCACCCAGTGCAGCCCCAGCCCACCTGTGTGGAAGGAAATCATGTTGAAAACAAACTATGTGGAAAAACCAATGATGTGCAACTATGGAGACTGGGCCCTCCCACTTCTCTCTCCCTCTTTCTCTCTCTCTGTCAAAAACAATAAAAATAAATCTTCGAAAAAAATTTCTTTCATTGCGTTAAAAGTGAAAACAGAGAAAGTAGTTTTAATGAGTACATCTGTCATCACTGTATATTAATAAAGACTGCTAAAATTCCATTGAAAATACAATCTACACAAATTGTAAGAACACAATTAATTTATTTCCTGGTAAGTTAATTGTGGATGGTATACTTGTGGTATAAATATGGATTTTATGCCATAATCCCAGATTTACTTTGGGAGGCTTCCGGGGACACAACTTGAAAGCAACTGAGACAGAACTGCCACTATGACTGACAATGAGGGACCATTACAAATACACGATGAGGAATTCCAAGAACCAAGACACGAACCAGTGAATTTCATACAAAAGTGCCAAGGCAATACTTCCAAGGGTGGCAGTCCTCTAATTCCAGAGACCCATGTAAAAACAAACAACTTGCTTTTCTAGTGGCCAACTCCACAAAGCATACTTCAGGGTTCAATGCAACAGGGACTGATCCCTCCATGGCTAATGATTCTCCCAAACTTTGCAAAGAAGGCCAGCTTGACTTTGAATACCCATAACCTATTTGAAATTTGTCAATGGTTGGTCATTTATATGTGACACATCCTAGTAAGAAAATGCATGATTGTCAACAAATAAAATTTTAAATATTCATTGATTTTTTTTGGAAAAAATAACTAAACATTAAAATGTGCATTATATTGTATCTATGCATTACAGAACAAAAATAGAACAAAAATTGTTTATTTGATGTTTCAAAATTTTGCACAGTGTTCTATTTGCACTTTCTAAAAAAACTGGTTTAATTTTAGAATCTCCATGCTTTCTTTCTAAATGACAAGAGGATAAATGTGAAGTTCTTTGCAAGCATGTTCCACACAAAATCCATTCTGCATATGGATCATTTTTATTTTCATAAACAAGAAAACAAACTAGACAGAATGTTCACGAGATTTTCTCCTTTAACTTTGATACTAAGGCTCTAAAAACTTCTTGATGTGCCAGATAAGAATTTTGATCGGTAATTTTAATTTAAATTTTGGTGAAGACTATCTTTCTTATATTTGCAGATTTATCATAATTTTACAAACTCATTCTTTTTCATTTATTTGAATTCTCTTTTTAGCATGAAATACTTCAATCATGTGAGATATACACAAATAAAAATAGCTCTCAAGTGCTTACCATAAAATAGGGACTAATTCAATCTTTACAACAGCTCTACAAGGTTTTGTTTTTTCCCTCATTTTAAAGATGATGAGATCATAGCACAAAGAAGTGAAGCACATTTCTTACGTAGAAGGGCTTTGAGGATTTGAGTCAGAAAGTCTGCCTCTAAAACCTACAGTGCAAGCTACCACTTTACTTACTGCCTCTCAAATATCCATGAACTCACCATATACATTTATCAAATACTGATATTTTCCATAATCACTTCAAATCTGTTTATTTAATTAAAATATTATAGTCATCTCCTTATTTCCATTCCAATATATTCCTAACAAAACCCAATCATATTCTGAATTTGGTATGTAGGCTTCTTATTCACATTTTTGTTCCTTTACTCCCTCTGTATGTATACAAAAAAATACATCTATTTTGTGTATTATATATTTTTACATCTTAAAGGTGCCAGGTTGTACATACCATTCAGCAGTTTGATTATCTCATTCAACATTATATTAATATTATATATTTGGATTTTGAATTTTCATCTGATCTGAAAGTCCCCTGACATAACTAATCATTTTGCATTCATTATAATTTCTGATATCGTTGTTTTTATTTCTATCACCTTAGTTTCTGTTTTCTATTTACTTTGCATTAATATCTAATTTCTGTTTATTTTTATCTTTGCTTCTTTACTTATCCTTATGTTCATTCAACTGGATTGATTTTGTTTTATTCTCCTTTCAATGTTTCCCTTTATCTTGATTGGGAAGTTACAGTTCTACATCTATTATTTTAGCGGTTAACCTTAAATATTTAACATAAATTTATAATTTAACAATTCAAGTGTAACTTCTATAACTAAGCTCTTATCAAAAAAAACAAGTGGGCTAAAATTTTGAAATTCCCCTATTTCTGTCATCTTTTAATAGTTCTAGCTTCTTTTTAAGCCCATGAAAGTCTTGCTGTATGATCTCTTGTAATCATTACGTATTAGATACACCAACATGTTTACTATATTTTATGCTCACCATTGCATTTTCAACCCCTGCTCTCTCTAGATTCAGCCTTCAGTTTGTAAACCAATAAGGAGGATCCATAAATGACAAAATTTCTCAGTCTTTGCCACGACATTTCTTTCACCCTTCCTTTCCCTCCCCTTCTCTTCCTTCTCTCTTACAGTTAAATGGATATACTGTATCAAATGATAGTATTTTCCCTCAGCATTCAGAAAATAGTATGTCATTGTCATCTAACAGTCATTATTGCTGATGGAAAGTCCCCAGTGAATCTACCTGTCTTTCATTTGTAATTAATCCGTCTTTTTTCTCTTTCTGCTTTTAAGATATGTTGTCTTCATTATAATGTGGCTTTATAATTCCAGGTGGAAATATTTTTTAAGAACTTGATGGGATAAAGTCACATGAATTTTTCAGTTCTACAAAGTCTCTGTCTGGGTCTCTTTTATTATAGATGAATTGGCATTGTCTCTTCTCTTCCAGAGCCCCTATGAAAAGCATGTTACAACTTCTCTTTCTGTCCTCTGTATCTCTTAAATTCACATTAAATGTTTTCTATCTCTCAGGCTCTCAGAGAAGCATTCTGAGTGATTTCTCTATTTTCATTTGCAATTCATTCATTTTTTTCTTCTATTGTATATAGCTTACTTTTGAACACGTGTAGATTTTCTTTCCTAATATTGCAACTACTATATAATTATTCTTAGATTGTTTTTTAATTTCCATTTTCACCAAACTACCCTGTTCCTGTCTTATGGTTTCTGCTTGTTTCAATTATTAAACATTCAAAAACATTCTTATTTTAATATTTATTTCAGGTTGATCTAGTATCTAGAATTTAGGGGTATAAATTCTTCAGTTTGTTGTATTTTACCTCAAAGGATTTCTATTATTGGACTATCAGACTTTCTTCAAAAGTTATTTTGTACTGTCTTAGACTTTAAAACCATCAGAAAGGGTTTACATTGGCCTCTCATGATACCTTGTGGATTTTTCCAAAGGCAGAGAAGTTCTTACACTAACTTCTCAGACTGGAATTCCTGATTTAAAAGAAATACTGTTAATATCTCACAATTTGATATGGGATCTCACCCAGGAAGTAGCCCAGGTTTAGGTTTCTAATTCCCCATAGACAACATTTGTACCTATTACCGTAGGTGGTCATCAAGTTTCTTTTTTCTCCTTGGCAGGTGGGAAGTTTTTCCAACTTGTCATTTCTCAGAAGAAGCGGTGTCACTATTACAGGTGCATTCCTGTCTAGTACACGGCTGAAACCTCATCTCTTATACCTACATGAGGGCTACGCTCAGTGCCCAACTAACAGCTATCCCTGCCCAGGTCCGGTTCTAATAATCCCCCTTTGGCCACATGAAATCAATTCACACTCAACGCTATAAATTCCCTCTTCATTTCTGGTACCTGAGGAATTCCCCTCTTTGGTTTTGGCTCAATTATCCATTTTAATTTTTTATGTTGCTATTATACTCTCCCCACATAACCACTTATATTTAAGTGGGAAGCAGTGTCCTTATGTAACAGCTCACTGATTATAATAGTCAAAGTCTTATCATGTCAACATCAGTGTTTCTTATGTTTCTTGTCTTTACCAAATGGAACATTATAGGGGTAACATTAGAAGTGCATAATATTTAAAACCTTTTTTTTTGTGATTAGACCTGTGCAATCAAATAGGACAAAAACAAGAAACACCTTGAAGGACAGAGTCATGAGAACACCTGTCTGGTCCCTACTAAGTGTCAGGCTGCCATTCAGTCCATTAATTGAAAGCCAGCCTACCAGGGCCAGGCACTGTGCAAGGAGGTAAAAGTGCAGTAGCAAGCTCATTAGTTACATGTTCCCAAACCTCACATCTTAAAGAACGTTTTGTAAAATAATATACTCGATTGCTTTAAGGAGAACAAAAAACAGTTATCATTTTCCCTGGAGGGCTGCAAACCTCCAGCTGGGAAAGCTATTCTTATTCGCCCTCTTTGTTGTATAAACAAGGAGATAAAGACCCAGTACAGGAAAAATGACTTTTCTGATATTACACATCCATCAAAATTAACCAGAACCCCTTTTCCTAACTATTAATATGACTTTTCAAGAAAATACAAAGATATGGACATAGCTATTTTTGCTATTGGAAACTATATTAATAGGTAAATCCCAGATTATTGATAAACATCATTTTAATTAATAAACTTAAACTGAACTCTTCCAAAAGCAATAATGCAGGGATTCATTTTGTGCATTTTAGAAAAATTGTTCTTTATGAACGTTCTCTGACTGGCATAAGTTTCCATTCTGATTCAAGAAAACTATATTTATTTATTTATTCTCATTTTATTTTTAATCTTTCCCCAACTTTGTAGAATCAGAAGCTCTTCTTCTCTTGCTTCAATAATTCATGCCTACCTTTCTCATATAACTATGTAATAAATATACTATTTATTATAAATGACTATTAAATATATTAATAAATACAAGTTATACATTCTAGGGATAACCTACAAAAAATGTCAAAAATGTCCCTCTGTAGTCTATCTACAATAATAAATGGAAGAACTGTAAGGACATGGAGGATACTAAGAAAGCTTGAGTTCTTTTGGAAATATTAAACAATAATGAAATTTAGAAGGTGCTTACTTCCCAGAATGCCACATTTCACACATGACACACATATACACACATGCATATGTGCATTATTATGGGTTTTTTCTTAAATTGCACATACCTAAGGATACTGCCTTATTGGTAAGGTGACCAACTTTTTTCCAATGAAAAGGAGGACAGCTGATTCCGGGTGGTGAGCACATAATGAGAAGCACAGGTGATATGATGTGGACTTGTACATCCAGAAACTATCTAATTGTTACCAATCAATGTCACCCCAATAAATTTAACAATAAAAAAAAAAGAAATCGATTGCAGAACCAAAAAAAAAAAAAAGGAGAGAAAAGGAGGACATCTAGTATCACATATCAAAAAGAAGGACATCTAGGAGGACACTTTTTGAGGTAGGACAGAACTTCCAAAAGGAGGACTGTCCTCCCTAAAGGAGGACGGTTGGTCACCTTATTATTGGCCTCTGAATTTTGGAACCAATATACTGTCAGCAAAAAGATAGTAGAAAGAACACTAGACGAGAGTTCAGATGGTTTAAGTTTTAGTCCTTGCTCTGCCCATTGGACATCCTAGTTCATTCTTCGGTTTTCTCATGTCAGATTAAAGAAGGCAAATCATAAAAATCATTTTTAGACATTTTATCCAATGGCTTTAAAACAATAAATGTGATAATCATAAGGCTTTTGACTTATGATTGTATTATATTTTAGTTATTAATTACCATGAAATACCCAGATTTGTATAGTCAAACACCATAGTGGTATATAACATAAAACTTTTATATAGCTCAGTGCTTGGGGACTAAAAGTAGCCAGAAATTAATAACAAGATTTAAATTAAAGGCTGTGACAGAAATCTGTAAGAACAGAAAATCAATTCCAACTTTCAACAATAATAATTAATAGCTACTGATAATTATGTGGGCCATGTGTAGTTTGAGTTCAACGTGCCCAACCTTCCCTTTCTTGTCTTATTATGAAAAGTTATAATTGACTGTGCTGCAGATAAACCTTTAGGCAAAGCATATCGCATATGTTTGCTTAATGGACTGGCATCTTCTTGGAATTCAGAGTTCTGGGACTTAATATTGGTTCCAGATAATTTATGGTTGACTTCAATATCCACTTTCATATTGGGAAAACTCTCAGGGTATTTCAAAGCCTGAAACTTTATATTAACTTCCAGTTACTTAAGTAAAAACACACCAGACCACATTCTAGAATCTAGCAAAGGAAATATAGGTGGTAGCTATCAGAGTAGAAATTCACAAGAGAACAGAAATAATCTAAACCATAAAACACAATGAAGGTAACGATGATGTTATTTTAAAAGTGGTGTTCTTTTCCAGTAATTCTATTTATGATAGTGAGAAAGTGAAAATAACCTGGGAAATCAGCCTCTAATTGTCTAGTATTCAGCACAGTGGAACTTCTTAAACTTCCTAGTACAATACTGCTCAATGCAGTCTCTTCATTTCATCAGAATAGTTTTCCTCTCCAGGATCTAGCAGCAATAGAAAGAATGCTGTGTTCTATACCTAGGCCAAATGCTAACCAAAGATAATATAAAATAAGCTATCTAGGTAATTTTAACCTTTCTGGAAGTCACATTTTAAAAAGGAAAGTAAATGGGTGAAATCATTTTAACAGCATACTTTATTTAACCCAATGTATCTAAAATACATTATCAACTTAAAAATCATTGAGATGGTTTACATTCTCTTTTTTTTTCCATGCAAAGTTCTCAAAATCTACTGTGTATTTTACAATTACAATACATCTCAATGTGAACAACCACTTTCAAGAGCTCATAAGCCACATTAGCTAGTGCCTACCATATTGGACAGCACAGCGATACATTGTTACACATCTGACAGACATATTTCTCCAAACAGCAACTAAATGCCTACAAAAAGCAATAATTATCTCAGTGACTCATAACATAAATCCTCTGAATAAAAATGTAGAGATAACCAAATTACCACACATATTCTGAAAAATATGTATCAAAGGAAGATGCAAGACGAAAACTGTATCATAAGCGTGTTGAGTACCTGCCTCCTTTTCTTCCATCATTATACTGGTCCTT
The DNA here is from genome assembly GCA_004027555.1 of Craseonycteris thonglongyai. Taxonomy (NCBI): domain Eukaryota; kingdom Metazoa; phylum Chordata; class Mammalia; order Chiroptera; family Craseonycteridae; genus Craseonycteris; species Craseonycteris thonglongyai. The sequence continues at coordinate 26,612 of PVKE010011672.1, forward strand.
CCTTCCACCAACATTCTGGCCTTAGTACTATGCCAAGAAATACATGTGTGGACAAAACAGTAATGCTCAGTGCCCTTGTGAAGTTGACCCTGTAATGGGAAAGAACTTAAATAATTCTATAATCAATTAATTACATATGAGAAGTGCTTGGAAGGAATCATAGCTGCTATGGAGAATAGAAGATAGCCCTTTCTTACCTAGTCTCAAGGGAGTTGCTGTGGACTGACTGTTTGTGTCCTCCCAAAATTCATATATTGAGGTCCAAACCTCTAAGGTGATGGTATTAGGAGGTGGGGCCTTTGGGAGATGATCAGGCTCTGCCCTTGTGAATGGGATTAGACATATTATAAAAGAAGCCCCAGAGAGATCCCTCACTCCTTCAACCAGGTGAAATAAATCAAGAAGATGGCTGTCAATGGGGAATCAGGCCTTCACCAGACCCCAAATCTATCAGTACCATGATCTTGTATTTCCCAGCCTCCCAGAAATAAATGTTGGCTGTTTAGAAGCCAACTAGTTTATGGTATTTCTGTTATAGCAGCCTACCTGGACTAACATAGGAGTCAACAATGCCTTCAACTAGGGCATAACTTGAAAATGAGTTCAAAGAAGGAGGAATTAGCTTGATGGATCAAAAAGATGAAAGAAAATGTGGGAAGTGGAAGTAATAACCTTTTACACAAAAATAGTACAATAAGACAAAAAGTTCAAGGACCAAAAAAAAAAAAAACTTTGGTGAGTTTAAACAATTGCAAGTGTGGTTGGAATTAGACACCAAGAGTATGGAACACAGTCCAAGGTGAGTTCAGATGTTCAGAATGTCATAGACCATGGTGGAAGAAGAAGTGATAAATCAAGAGTCATCTGGGAAACTCTAGATTGAGAAAGCAGAAGATATAGAAAACACACAGAAAGGGAAGATTACATAAACTTCTTATTTCACTTGTCCATCAATTAACCACTGGTACAGTGTCCCATCTACACCCAGGCTGGCCACCCCTTTCCCAGTTATGCACATGTATAGTTATAAAAACCTAAAATATGCTGTACAAACACAGCCTTTGATTTTATGTACCTTTTGTTTAAGAATAATAGCCTTTCTTTTTATTAGTTTCTTCTTTATTGCCTATAGCAATAACAAAATGCATTGCTATAAAAAGCAAAGTACAAAGTCACTCAAAGAAAGTAACCAGTTTGCCCAAGCAATAGAATTTTTCCCCTTTGCCATTACTTTACTAACTTAGAACAAGTAATCAACCCAAATACGTTATAATTATGTAACATTTGTAAATCATAATTATATAATTATATGGATTATTTTCCAACTGTATTAATCCAATACCTATAATTATAAAATTTGGATTATAAAAATTACTATGTATGAGTAATGCCTATATTTTGAACTTTTAACTTTTTCAAGAGTAATGGAAATATGTTGAAAAGTTTTAAGCATGAAGATGACATAATCTAACCCATATTTTAAAAGATCAGTGGAGACTGCAAGAGAAAAAAGAGATAGATGGATAGGCAGGGAGGTAAGTTATAAAGTAATAACAGTAACAACAGTAGACCAATCAAGAGATGGCAGACTTGAATTAAAGTGCTCTGGAGACAGAATGTAGTTTAGGGTGCAGAATTGTAGTGACTTAGTTATTAATTGCATGTGGGCATAGGAGATATACTGGAGGGCAGTAAAAATAGAAATTGAAAGGATTGAACCACGCCATAGCCAGAATTTTCTTATAAGAAAATAGAGCAGATCTTAACATAGACTTACCAGCATGGCATGAAAGACAAAACTCAGACTTTATACTTCTCTGACCTAATGAAGATTCCTCTCTCCATGTGAGCCACACTGACCACTGGTGTGTTTGTGAGATCATTAGGGAGGCAATGGGGAGCTGCACATGTTAACCTGTATCCTTGCTCTTGTGTATACCCTTTGCATTGTTCATTTGCTAGTGTGAAAGTAAATCAAAGGGTGAAAAGGCAATCTTCAAAATGAACATTCTCACTCATCTTTGAACCCAGATAAGTGTCTGTGGTCAGACCTAGCATAACAAGTTAAAGATGAGTCCAAGGTTTATGACTTAAACAAGATAGATACAGGTGCCAGTATCTGAGAAGAGGAACGAACATTAAGAGAGGAATAGATTTGGGGTTAAATCTTCAAATTCAGAATGTTTGGAATATTTTCAGTGGAAGTTAGATATACAAGTTTAAAGCTCAGATGAGAGATATTACTAAGGGTAAAAATGTAGCAGTAGTTGACTTTTGAAAATTAAAGCCATGAGAGTACATTATCAGTGTTCAGGATGCAGGACTGAGCCTTGAGAATCTCCGAAGATGGAATAAAAGAGGATAAGGTAATTAGGAAAACTGTGGAGAAACCAGAAAGATGGAAGTAAACAATATTCCAAAAGGAGTGATTGATCAGCACTGCTGAGTGCTACCAAGAGGCCATGGAAATGAAAATTGGATAATATCCACTAGAGTTAGCAAACTGGAGGTCATTAGTGACCATGGCAAAAGCAGTTTTTGTTAGTGTTGATGGTAAAAGCCAGATAAGAAAGATACAAAGTACGAGTGATAGCTGAAGTAAAGTTAACAGTAAAATACAGAGGATTTTAAATTTGAAGGTGAAAGAAAAGAAAATGTCTGACAAAGGACTGGAGACTGTGGTAAGGCTGTTTGAGAAAGAGTTAAGCTGTTTTGAACTCTGCATCTGGTAGACTCTTTGTCTGTGGGATGGGAGAAAAAGGGGAATGAATTAAGACGTACAAATTTACAGTTATAAAAACAGTCACAGGAATGTAAAGTACAGTACAGGGAATATAGTCAATAATGTAATAACTATATAGTACCAGATGGGTACTAGACTTATTGGGGTGATCACATCATAAGATATAAATATCAAACACTATATTATACACCTGAAACTAATATAGTATTTTATGTCAACTATAATTGAAGAACTTTCTAATTAAAAAAAACTTTTAAGGATTTAAGTCTGTTGAATTGAAAACAATAAGAATCCAAGAGAAAAGTTAAAGGTAAAGTAGTAACCTTCCTCTGAAAGTGTAAAGGGATAAAATTTAGAACATAGGAGATTGGTTTCAGCTAGAAGAAAATAATTTCACTGTAACAGAAAGAAAGGATAGAACAGATGTCTATTTGCTTACTCACTTGCAAAACTGTTGAGGAGCTCCCAGATATAGTGGCTCCTTTTCACAGCAAGTAATTCTCTCTCAAGGTTTCCAGTACATATGGGAGAATTCTGGCACACACACACACACACACACACACACACACACACACACACACACACAATCTGAATAATGGCTTTATTACTGAGTCACTACAAGTTCCAGGGGTACTATTCAGAGCACCATATGCACAAATAGACTGGAAAGCCAGTTAGTTGTGCATTCCTAAGGCAGTATAGAAGACTGAAAAGAGACTACCTTAGCATCAGAACTTGACTCTTCCTAACTCTGTCATTCTGGGCAAGTCATTTACATTCTCTGTTTAATAATGTCTCCATCTGTATAGAGTAGCAACAGATGATAGAGGATAGATGATGGTAGATGATAGAGGATAGATGATGATGATATAGACAGATAGATAGATAGATAAATAGATAGATAGATAGATAGATAGATAGATAAAAAGATGATGGGTAGATGACAGATACATGATGGATAGATAGATGGATGGATGATAGATGGATGATAGACAGAGAGACAGAAGATAGATGGATGATAAAAAGACAGAGATAGATAGATAGATAGATAGATAGATAGATAAGATTAGATAAGATAGATAAGTGACAGAAGTAGATTAATTCAGGGAAAAAGATACAAGAATGGTATCTTTTGTACATGTATCTGTGTACAAAGACACAGATATGAAAGGGCTTGTCATGTACTGAATCTCGCTGTGGCTGTGGCAGTGACTTTCTACAATATCCTGAGCACTATGTACTAGGGTTGTACGTAAATTACCAATATCTTATAATCACTGGGCTCCTTCTATTACTATTTACTTTTATATTATGACATACTAATAACATATTCTAAACTTCTCAGCTCAGTGCTGTTGGTTAGGGAATTCTAGGGTTCTAGATACCCAGAATGCAGTATAGAATGAGGACACACATGACCTCCTAAACCCGTGGACTCCCTGCTTCGTGGAGACAGATGAGTCTGGAGGAAGGCCAGGCAGGGCAGGGTCCAGGACAAAGGTCCCTGTTTAAGAATTAGAGGACTTTTAGTATACTTATTAGATTATTTTAACATTAAGGAAACTACTGGGGCTCAGAAAGGTGAAGTGACTGTTACTTAACCCAATTACTAGCACACGGTAAGTTTTCAATATGGGCTGAAGAATGAAGAATAAATGACACATACCTACTTAGTGACATTGTCTGAATATGAACAGTTACCGTCTCTCCAGAACTATTTTTACAGTAACAAGCTGACTTAAATACATATTGCTATGTGGGTTTTTCATGAATCTATATATTGTTTTTGTTTTGGTTCTTTTTATTGTTTTTACAGAGAAAGACAGAGTGAAGTAGGAGGGCCCAGAGCAGTCTCCACAGTTATACACCATCAGTTTTAGACATGGTTTCATTCCACACAGGTGGGCAGAGGCCGTGCAGGACAGGAACTGGGCTGGGGACCTCCCACATGGAAGGCAAACCCCCTCAAGCCAGAGGCCGATCCAGGGGTCAAGAGCCAAACTGGGGGCCTCCCACATGGGAGGCACACCCTCTCAAGTCAGGGGCTGAACCAGGGGGGCAAGAATCAAACTGGGGGTCTCTTGCATGGGAAGCACACCCCAGTTCAGCATATGGGTCCACAAGGGCTGGGGCCAAGATTCAATTCTCTGTCCCCAGTGCTGCAAAGCGAGTGCTTTGCTCACTGATCCATCCCAGCTTCCCCAATATATACTTGTTTTTGATAGTTCATTTACTCACACATACGTTTGTTAGTGTGTAAGTATGCATGTGCATTGCACACACACAAAATATTCTAGTTGCTGTGTATTTTGGAAACATATCCTAGCAAATACAGTTTGAGTCCTATTTCACTATTTGGTTTTCCCTACACAAATTTCATCTGTCATAGTTCTGACTAATTTATGGCTCAGGAATGCAAGACTTATACATCTCACCTTCCAAAATAACATTCAAATCTTATCAAAAATTACTTTTCTTGGGGAAGCCAGGTTGGGCTCAGTGGGGTAAGTGCTTGCTTTGCAGCCCTGGGAACTAAGAATCAAATCCTGGCCCTGGCCCATGCAGACCCATATGCTGAACTGGAGTGTGCTTCCCTTGTGGGAGGCCCCCAGTTCAGTTCTTGACCCTGGTTCAGCCCCTGGTTCGAGGGGGCGTGCCTCCAATGCAGGAGGCTCCCACCCCAGTTCCCACCCTGTGCAACCCCACCCTCCTCTGTGGAATGAAACCATGTTGAAAACTGATGACGTACAACTATGGAGACTGCTCTGGGCCGTTCTTCTTCTCTATTTCTCAGTCTCTGCCTCTCTCTGTCTCTGTCAAAAACAATAAAATAATTCTTTTTAAAAAATTACTTTTCTCATTTTTTTAAGTTTGTTGTACATAAAATTGATGATTTTTTGATGGTAAAGTTCCATTGTCCACTGAAATCTAGAAGAATAAAAGTGAATGGGAAAGTTAAAAAGGCTCTGATATAATCATTTTGAGTGATTTATATAATTTTTATTTTTTCTATCCTTCTAGAAATATGGTAGTGCACGACCAGAAACAATGACATATGTAAGGAACTCAAATTGAAAATGACCAATTGTGTAAGTGTAGAAGTAAAACTATCTCTGATCTACCTACCCAACAAAGAGGCTACTGGAAGAGAAAAATCTTGTGTAATGGAAAGAACATTGAAATTAGAATGAAAAGATAATAGGCGCAAAAGAAACTAAAAGGTAATGAACACTTACATTGTAGCAGGCACAAGGCTAGTGTCATTCTATATTTCATATCTTCCAGAAAGTTGACACTAACCTGTCTGGCTTTCTTATCTCTGATCATAGTAGGTAATTATATGCCATCACAGAATTATGGAACAATAATACAAATAACAATGATATGGATATTTACAAAAAGGGCACTTGCTAGCAGGGATCTGCACTGTGTTTGAGAAAAAAAACAGGAAAATGTCCATAGTGTTCCTGTCTCAGACGTGGATGACTGCATGGCACATGCAAGAATCATAATCAGATGCCATTATTACCAGTGAGTCAGAACATGCCCTGGCATGTCTGCCTGGGGGAAGCCCTACAGAGATGTTGGCTGTTATTTTATATCTCAGAGGAAGAACTCAAATAATACCTCATAGTTGGCCCTTTTGTGATTTCAAAAAATAGATATGACAAGTATAGCACTAGTTAGGAGTCACTCAGAAGCTTAGAATTTTAAGGTTCAAATGAACTGAAAGTATGTCTAGACATTTTGTTAGATGATTAGACATCCAAGAATGTCTTTTTTTTTTTTTTTTGGTTTGGAAAAGAAAAATCGTTTATTAATAAACTACTTCCAGAAGCCAAGTTTTACTTAAATAATCTTTCATAAAATTTTTGAAGTAGATTTTATGTCTTCATTGTTTCAACAAATCAGTATAGTTATTTTCAATAAGTACAATAACAAAACAGAACTTGCATGACTTATTTTATGTAATTGAAAGTGCATAAAGCATGGTTATGAAAATAAGCAAAGAGAAAGAAAATCCAAATCAGTATAATGAAATCTCATCTATAAAAAAATTAAAAAATGAATTGTTATATTGGAGAGCATCAGGATATACAGTGTATTTTAATTAAAATATGTAGTTATAGAAATTGATGTATATTTGATATTTTTTGTCTAGTGAAATATAATGATATGCCAGATATTATACTAGATATTCTGAGAACTACAATTAGAAATCATGCCTAAAATGAATTGAGCATACCAAGGGAGATATATAATTTACAAACATATAATTTCAATACACTGATAAATAGACTGTCTTGTAGATGAAGTAAATATAGAAGAAAAAATAAAAATTTTTAAATTCCTAGCACTTGGTTTTTAATTAAAGATATAATAAATTTATCCACATTTTTCAGATATTTCACATTTTGAAAGCAACTTGCTATATGTTGTCAGACTGTGAAATGCTACATAAATAAGTACTCAAGTTTGGAAAATATATAAAAACAGATACAATTTTTAAAATGAAACCTGAAAAATAAGAAAAACAAAATGAGCAAAACCTTGTAATTCACTCTTTGGAAAATATAAAGCAGTGTCAAAATTCTGTCACTTATTTCCTGATAACAATGTCTGTGATATGCAATTATTTAAAAAAAAAAAAAAAAGAGTCAAAAAGTAAGGAAACAAAGACAACCAAGAACAACAATAAAAGAAAACCATCTTATAGTACAACTGAACTGAATAGCTAACAAATGTGAAAAGACTTAATTTAACAATATCTATTGCACACTTGTCCTCTGAGGTCTGGGAACACATCGGGACTGAACACTTCCTCGAGGGGAGGGTCTGGAACTGCTTACACATATTTTAATGCTGCCCCTTCAGTAAGGGCACTTCCTCTTTTTAAATCCTACATTTAAAAAATGAAACTAAGCATTCCTCGTGCTTAACGTTTCATTGACTTCATACAGTGAAAACAAGAAAAAGAAAAAAAAACTTAAATCAATTCCACTGTATTTTGATGCTACTTAAAATCAATTTTTAATCTTTACGTGATATAAAAAGTTAATAAATAGGCATTCTCTTACAAGCGTATCAAGTATATGACCCACCTTTCAAAATGTATTTTTTCTGTGAGCGGTTATAAACCAGAAGTATCAGGTACAAACTATAATTAGATTAGATGATGGCAGAAAATTCAACCCAAGGAACAAATGATGAGTTCCATATCCTTTGTCTGATTAAATTCATCATCCATAATACATGGGCAACAAAAAGAACTACCTATACTGAAATATCATCATCTAGGGTCTTCATTTCTATTTTAAAATATTTAATCTAAACTAAGAAAAATACTATGGCAACCCAGGTACAGAAAGAAAGCTCTTCCGTAAGCTGAGTCATACTCACTCAGTTCCCTTAGTGTATGAAAAACAAATTCAAGTGTCCATGAGTTTTCCTTTTATAGAACACATCTAAAATGGCTGCTTAGACTGCAAACCATGTGGGAAATATGAAAAAGGAGGAATAGGGAAAGCCTTTTGGTGCCGTGTATTTTTGAGGATCAGTAACTGTTGGGAAGCATGCAGCCATACAGTTTTCCCACCTCTATTCATGTGTTCGTGTGCTTACTGTCCACATTTACTCCTAGAAATCCTTCTCCTCGTCCTGGCTCAAGTGCCGCACTAAGAGTGTGGGGGCCGTGGATACATGCACTACCACAGGAGGATAGCCTGATAGCACAGTATCTCCGGAAATCACAGCCCCTTTTAGGCCATTTAAAAGTGCTTTTGTATGCAATTAGAAAGCTAGAAAGCTTTCTCCGGGAAACTAACATGATATTAAGTATGGTTGTTTGTTTTTTTCCTGTGTAAATAATGATAAGAGATTCTAGAGAAAGGAGGTTGACACACTAGGTGGGAGACTACAACATTCCTGGTTGTCATAACAAGCCCCTAAATCTTGGCAGTGTCAGGAGGTATGGGGAAAACATAACTGCCAATCTTTTGTCAGTTTGTATTAAGTTAGTGACTGTACTTGATTTACCTTAGTATCTCTTAAAGTTCCCAGAAAGTCCTCAGTTAGTGCTTGATGAGTAAATAAAGGAATAAAACTTTGCAGCAAACAATTCAATAAGGTACATGACTATCATGATGAATAGACCATGCACGCGCAGAGGAAAAACAAAAAACAAAAAAACTACTGTCTTGGGCCTAGTCAATGTATATCTCTTCATTACCTTAGTACACAGACTGGAACTGAGAAACTGTGAAGAGAGATGTGCTCAAAACTCTTCAAATTAAACTCAAAAAGACCTTCGAGTATATAGTTTACATGCTGTGAAATCTACCTGTGAAAGTGTCTCAATCAATTTAGATGAGGTCTCAACCAACTGGAGACCTAATTTAGAATGCGGGCAAAAATCTCTTATGAAACTCCTAAGAGCTGGTTAACATTAAAAAATAATAAAGTTCCTACTGTGAAATTATAAAGTTCTTTTCTTAAAGTACATTATAAACAGCAGTTACAGGAACTGTTAACCAAATATTACTGTGCAGAGGAATAAAGTCACCTCCTAAAGGCCTCACAGAAATTCTAATCTAGACTGAGGGTATTTTACTCTGGGTTTTTCAGACCAAACCTGGATTGTTATGTTTGATTCCAAGCAATCCTCTCTACAATGATATTGATAAACTGTAGCTTGTCTACAAGCAGGTAATCAGGATCATCGACATACCTACTACATGCCATGTAATTTTAATTACCTTTTGAGGTGCTAGAAATCCTAACAGTGACTTTGCATTCGCCTTCAAATTCAGAGAACAGGTCAGGCTTACCTTTGATTTTCGAAATAACATGGTCAACGTTTCAAACATAAAATTGAATTTCCCTATTTATACTATAATTATACTGCACAGATTTAAAAAAACAGAATAGGATGCCAGGATAGCTCAGCAGGCTGAATGCTTGCCTTGTAATCACAAGGTCCAGGGATCAAATCCTGGCCCCAGCCCATGTAAAACCATATGCTGAACTGCGGCACAACTGGTGACCACCGGGATGGCAGTGAAGGTTCTCGCCTCCCATGTGGGCGGCTCCCCATTCAGTTCCTGCCCTGCAGAGCCCCACATCTGCCTGTGTGAAATGAAACCATGTCACAACTAATGATGTACAACTATGGAGACTGTTCTGGGCCCGCCCCCCGCCCCCTTGTCTCTCTTTCTCTCACCTTCTCTCAAACAATAAGATAAATCTTAAAAAAAAAAAAAAAAAGCCATAACTAAAGAACTCAAAAACTGTTCCAGTGAAAAGCTGAATTACATGTGAAATTCTAGATGTTCTGTACCTCCCATGGAGCCACAACCTATCTTTTTTTCTGATGCCCCATACCATGGTGCTAGATAAAATATGAGTAGACAATGGATGAGTGTCAAATAATTGCACAAAAATGTAAATAAATGAACAATGGGGATAGGATCAGAGTATTCAAATATCAATTAAGTCAGATGATCTTTAAAGTCCCCTAGAAGCCCAAGACTCTATGACTCTATGATTACAATATTGTGTACAATTCTGTTTTTAATTCTATGTCCTATTATATTATCTAAGATGTGGGCTAGAGCTCAATCAAAATAAGTTCACAAGACAAAGTCAGTTTCCCAATGAGTCAGTAATGTATATATTAAAATAACTTCATAGGGATGCTCATAGAGCATCACTGAATGTCCCACCTGTCTCCACCAGGAAAAATAGCTTGTGTTTACCCTTGTAATTACCAGTAAATTAACCATCATTAATGGTTTTGTTAGGTCTATGTCACAGGTAAGATTATTCATTCAACAAATATATTGTATGTGACATTTGAGCGTCAAGCACTACACTAGGTTTTGTCTTTAACATGAACTGGATTAATAATCATGTTCGACATAAGAACTAACCTCGAGAAATGACTTTAATAGCCTATCTTCTAATCGAACAGTAAACCAGCCAATGATTCAACAGAATCCTACCTTCACTCTCAATTCATATCTAGAAAGAGAGAAATAATTCTATAAGAGCCCCCAAATTGTTTCTGTGAAGAACTGTCAAACTTAGTAAACACTTTGAGGTAGCTTTTACTGGCAGTTAATGACATTCTCTTTAAAAACAAAAACACCTCTTCTCATGGAAGGTTTAAAATTAACTTTGTGTTAGACTAGACTTAACATAATTTTTGGCAAAATAACATGATCAGTGGTTCAAAAGATAAAACTGAATTTTCCTTTTGTATATTGTAACTATACTGCACAGATAAAAAAATGAAAACAAACAAACAACAACAAATCACACACACAAAAACTGAAGAACAGAAAGGTCAAATAGCAATAACACACCTATGAGAAACTAACTCACAGAAATTCTAAAATCAAATTCTAGGCAATTTTTTAATTATACCCTTCCTTTTTAAATCTTATAATTTTATCACTAATAGGCACAATTAAATTTCAGCTGTCCATAATATACATTTATGACTGTTAAGAATGTGCCAAGCTTGATATTCAATAAATGTTGGTTTCTCCCTTCCTTTATTGATGAAGTCTCGGTGGAAAACATACCAATAAGGTGTACACCAAAGTCAGAGAAATCTAAAATAATAATTAAGGCATGGCTTTCCTCTCTATTACCATTCCATTTCCTGTGGTACCCCATACTGTACCACATTTGCATTGCTTAATTTAAAATTATTATGAAATGCAATGTTTTATATTAGCTTACTCAGAAATAATCTTCAACTTTGGCTCAACACTACATGGTTCCTTTTCCTGTCTATTTTGTATTGTTGTCTTGAGGCTGCACTAATAAATAAAAAAAACAAAATATGGTATCACCACCTTATTAAATCATTTCAGTGCTAAAGCCCAAAGTTATGTAAGTCTATCTTGAATGCCAAATTAAATGCTAAAAAATTTAAAATAATGCAAGGAAAATTTAAGAAATACAGTCAATCTGTATTCAATTAAATTAATGGACCTAAGAACAAATAAAGAGTATAGAAGAGATCAGTTCACAAAAAGTTTGTAAATTTTTTTTGCTATTCCATTTAAAATGCACATCAAATCTTCTAGAATTTCTAGATTTCTTCTAACATATTACTAAGCTATTAAGCTATTTCTTTTATATGTGATATACAGTTATCTTGGACTCCAACCACCTTTTCTCTCTATTACTGCCAAAAAATATACATCAAGAATGATAAAGCTGAAAGGAATCTCAGAAACCATTTGATACAAAACCTTTTATTCTGCAAATGAGGAAACTAAGCTGAAGAGAAGAAAAAGGACCTTCCCAAGGTCAAAAAGATGCTGCCTTCCAGTCCAATGTTATTTCTATGACACTATGTTACCTTAGACCAGGGATTCCCGACCCCGTGCCCAAGGGCGCCATGGCGCCCGCGGCCCGATTTGTATGCGCCCGCCATTATTTGACTGCATCAGAAGTTTTTCATAAACACTAAGTAAAACTATAATTTATTTTTATACATTTGTTAGAATTTTAAAATATTGTTTGAGTATCTACACAGGTTTAGTATATTCGTTGGTATGTTTGCGATATCGTATGTATAAGTTTTCCCCTAGCTTTCGCCTTTGTACATGTGGCATCTTGTTTAGCCGCTGCACTCTTTAAACTCTCCTCCCCCCAACCGGGAGACGCCAAGTTGCCATTTTGATTGCGGTTGCTGGACTGATCGGGTCGTGACGGTTAGCTAGGATCACAGTGTTTTGATATATTCGATTTTAAATGAACTAAAAGCGAGGTAGGTAATCTATTGTTATGGTGGCAATTTGATATGATATTGTAGTTCTATAACTATTTTTATTTTTATTTTTTTAGTCCTAAAATGAGTGGACCAAATAAGAGAAAACAAACCTATAATTTTAACACAGACTGGGAGGAATCATATTGTTGCATTAATTTAAAAGGTGAATGCGTTTGCCTGCTGTGTGGCAGTAGTATTACAGTGCCGAAAAAACAGAATGTTGAACATCACTTTCAGACAAGTCATACCACTTTTGATATGAATTATCCACTTACATCTGAAGTAAGAAAGAAAAAAATAAATCAACTAAAATTAAGTTTAACCACTCAACAGACTGTTTTCACTAGACATGTGGAAAAATCTAAAAAGGCAACCATTGCTTCTTTCAAAATTTCTCACATGCTCGCAAAGAAGAAAAAACCTTTCCAGGATGGTGAATTGTTCAAAGAAGAATTTCTGACTGCTGCCGATTGTTTGTTTGAGGAATATTCTAACAAGCGTGAGATTATGTCGGCGATACAAGACCTACAGTTGTCAAATAACACAGTCACAAGAAGAATACATGCAATTTCAAAAGACTTGCAAACTCAGTTAAAGACTGACTTGGAAATATGTGACTGCTTCTCTCTGCAATTTGACGAGTCAACAGAT
>PVKE010011673.1:0-39795 GCA_004027555.1 Craseonycteris thonglongyai
CTGTATCTCACACTAGATCAACCTTTCTTTTTTTAATATATATTTTTATTTATTTTATTTACTTTTGACAGAGAGAGAGAGAGAGAGATACAGAGACAGAGAGAGAACTGAACTGGGGGAGCTTCCAGTTCAGCATATGGTTCCACACGGGCTGGGGCTGGGATTCGATCCTCGGTCCCCGGCGCTGCAAAGTGAGCGCCTAACCCACTGAGCCATCCCGGCTTCCCCTAGATCAACCTTTCTAAGAATCATTCCACTTCCTTACTTCTACACTCAAAAAACTCATGAGAGCCTGGTCAAAAAAATCCACACTCCTTAGCCTGACTTTCAGGGCCCTCCACAGTTCAATTGGAACCTACTTTTCTCAGTCTTTCTTCTAAAAACTCCTCCTCTTTGGCCCTCACTGCCTGACAAATCTCCCTGCTCCATCCTTGTGTCTGAGAACTTATACACCCATGTTATCAATCATCACATACTTCTTTGCAAGACTATCACATAACAAGATGAGGCTGGATACATGTCTACCTGTTAGGGGTCTTTGGTGGCAACAGGAATGAACTCCATCTCACTTAAGCAGAAGAGAATTTGTTAGAAAGATAGGGAATGGGGAGAGAAAGTTACACAAACAAACTCAAAAAGGACAGAAACCATGACCATACTGGGATCCTTTCTACATGGCAGAAGCTCTTACTGGTCTTCACTGGATACCACCACTGGATTGAGAAAGCTCCAGTCATTTTTTTTTTAATTCTTATTTCATGCCCTTCTCCAACCTCTGAGAAGAAGAGTCCAAATGGATCACAGTAGGTCAGATGTTCATCCCTGAATATTCTGATTGACAGTCTCACCAAGGCAGCATTCAATAACAGAGAACTCATTCTCCCAAATCAAATATGGACATTCCTATCAGAATAAGACAGAATGGCTTCTGGGTGGAAAACATGACACTAACAAATGATCATTACAACTTGGAAAAGTTTTCTAACGGAAGAAGCTGACGAACTACTGGAATCCGTTGATAAGAAGAAAGACCCAAAGGCTCTTTTGAAAATTTTAAATAGAATTTATTTTTCAATTTGCCGAAATGATAACTTTTCTTTGGGATGAGAGAATGACCGGCTGACCTGCAGAAGGCATTTCTCTGGCCCTGTTTCTGGGCCCTTTGAAGCCTGTGCCGCTTATCTCTGCTTGCGTGTAACCCAGCTAAACTTGGAGTTGCCTTTTCTTTCCCTGCATTGGGGCTGGACTTAGCATTCCCCTTCCATTAACCTTTGAGTTCATCTGCTTCTTGTGTCTGTCATCAGCTGTAGGAGATGCTGATTATGGTGGGAGCCTCTGGAGAAGGGGATGAGACGGAGAAGCACCAGAAGATAAGGAGACCAACGAGGAAAAGATTAAAGACCTCTCAGCACTGAGAGCCGGGAAGGCAGGTTCCTGCTGCAAACCTTCGCAACTGCTGGCTTCGGACGGGGGAGGATGAATCAGTTCAGATAACTCAGGAATGGGCTTGAAACTTTGCCCAGACCTCGGAATGAACCACTGAAAAAAACCTCGGAGCTTTCACAAATTAAGACATTGAGAAAAACACTGAAAGTGAGTTTGCTTTCCTCTCCCATCTCCGAATCTCTAGAGGATAGTTGGGACCACAAGGCAATTTATTCATAATAATGAATTAGATTTTCAGTATGAATTCCCCTCTGGCCATTTTGATGTGTCAGAAATACATTACAAATGTTAAGTACCGCAATTAATCTCCTGAAAAAGGAAGGGAGAAGGCTTTGCCAGCTGTAGATTTCAGTGATTTCATTTGGTTAAGAGTTTGTTATTATTTTCAGCTTTAGGATGTGTTTCCCCAGAAAGTCCGTCAGTCCTCAAATATTAATTGAGTGCCTATTATTTGCCAAGCACTGCACTTGGCACTAAGGATACAGAGTGAGGCATAGAAACCATAATGCTGCCTCCTAGAGCTTCTAGAGAAGTTCAAACACCAGCCTCAGCTAATATGTAAATGTACCTACATTCATTGAGTTAAACACCTAGCCACCGAATAAGACACAGAACCCTTCCCCCCTCTTCATATTTGTGATCCAATAGGCAGGGCAGTACAGTGGAGGGAAATTCTACAATCTGAATAGTTATATTTTGCATAATTTATGGCCCAATTCTTTTACTTCAGTACCAGGAATTACTGTTATGATTGCTATTACCACTATGAGAATTAATGCGAGTTTAATGAGGTGACACTTTCAACTTTTCACCTTCCTTTGACTGGAGACTTGGTGAGCAGACAGCATCCACCCTGGCCAGCCTTCACGGAGCTGAGATTGTCGTGAATGACAGCCGAAGATGCTGGAAGAAGGGCCCGAGCCCCCGTGATGGCTTTTGGCAGTCGGTGCTCACACCTCTCATTTCCTCATCCAGATGCTGGATGCAAACAAGTATCTGTTGTTCGGATCAGACCCAACTCCTCACATTCTTCCAGCCTCAGCTCAGACGCTGTTCCTATCACCACCTCTCTCATCTCATTCGAAAGAGGAAATGTCTCTATAAACCGCTACCAAATGGAAGGAAGCTCTCGTTCCTAGCTTCAGAAACTGGTTTTTGTTTCCTGATTTATATTCTTGGGAAACTATGCCTGTGGCAGTAGAGGACGTTTTCAAGGTAATTGAGTCCATCTCAGCCTCTGGGAGGGATCACAGGTAGGTCATTCTAGAAAGTGTTTGTTCGTTTGCTTAAAAACAATTCTACATAGTTGGTATTTTGCGTTCCTCATTCAACTCTTCCCTGCAGAATGTCAGGACTGCCCAAAATGTCGAAGACAAAGCCACCCTTTGATTTGGTTAATTTGTTTAAGTTTCATTTAAGGAATATTTATTGAATTTCTTATCAGTTCGTTTTCCAATGTATTGAGCACCTGCTGTTTTTCTCATTGTGCCATGACTTCAAGATCGAGAGAGATTCCATTTTGCCCTCTAAGAGCTTAGAGTCTGATAGGAGTAAATATAAGCAAATGCACTGTAGTACAATATTCATGCAGCAATATAAATATACACAGTAGATAGTGATAAATAGAAGAAAGATTCGTGAGTGTCATTCAGGAAAACAAGTAAATTAATCGAAGCCTCTCAGAAGAGATATATTTTAAGCTGGTGTATAATTTTCTGATGCCGCATAACAGAATTGCTCCCCCTGCCAAACAACACCCATTTGTTATCTCATAGTTTTGTAGGTCAGAAGTCCTGGCATGGCCCAAGTGGACCCCCTGTTCAGGCTTTCACAAGGCTAAGGTCAAGGTGTCAACCAGAGCTGAAATCTCAGTTGAGGCTTTGCTGGCAGAATTCAGTTCCTTGTGGTTAGAGGACTGATGCCCTCGACTACCATAGGCACCTGCTCTTCCTTGCCACTTGCCCCTCCACAACCTGGCACTTTGCTTCAAGGTCAGAAGGAGAACATTGCTACTCTCTCCTCCATCTCTGACATTTAGACCCTTTTTGAAAGGGCTCACCTGATTAGATGAGGCCCACCCTGAAAAATCTCCCTTCCATTAAGTTTCTATGAACATTCAGCTGATTGGGGACTTTATAGCTTAATCTGATCACTAGAATAATATTCCATTGTACTCACAGGTCCCAGCAGCACTCAAAGGTAAGGGGCTATCAACGGCTGTGATTCTTTGACATTATTTTGGAATTCTGCCTACTGCAAGCAGGTTTTGTTAGACAAGTAGGGTTTTTCCAAGTGGGGAGTGGGTAAAAAAACATTACAATCTGATACAACAGAGGTGAGCGTCATGATGCCTTACTTATATTGCTACAAAAGTTTCCTGTGTTTAACTTGCCAGTTTCCAATGTCTTTCCCCACTTTTCTGTAACATCCCCCTTAACCCTTATCATCCCTCATTCTGTTCCCCACTCTCTCAGCACAGCTGCTTTTCTTAAATATGGATATTCTCATGACTGTGTTTCCCTCTCCTTCCTCCGTCTTCATCTAGTCAGTGCTGGGCGAAGATTCAGCTTGCTGTCACTCTGTGAGGAATATGTCTCTGACCCATCCCTCTACCCTGTAGAAGGCAACTATTTGTCCATATTGTAGCTATCTGTTTACTGTAAACTCCATATGGACAATCACCAAATAGTCATATTCTTCACATCCTGACCATATTATGTTTTTAATAGGTATAAGATGTTTAGTAGGTATTTAATAAACAGGTAGATGGATGGATTGGTGGGAGCATTTTCAAGGAGCTCCAATTAACCCAGAGGGACTGACTACAGAGTAGGAGGCTGGGTGTGTATCTGAGTCACACCTGGAAGAGGAAGTGGGCAGCATTGAGGAGAAACGTTGCCTTGCTGGAACGTTGGACAGGGAACCATGGCAAGGTTGTGAACAGGGGAGACATAAATTAGCACATTTGCATGCAGAGAGATTTCTCTGACTGCAGAGTGGATGATCCATGAGAGTGGGAAGTACATTAAAATAAAAGAGAGTACATTAAATCCCCCTTTATCTGTAGTTTTTCTTTCTGAGGATTCAGTTACCTGCAATAAACTAGGGTCTGAAAATATTAAATGATGCATATTTTGAGGGGGACAGGGGAAAGGTGGGAGAGAGCATGCATTTTCACATAGCTTTTATTATAGTATATTGCTATAATTTTTCTATTTTATTATTAGTTATTGCTGTTAATCTCTTGCTGTGCCTAAGTTATAAGTTAACTTTATATCATATATATGTATGTATGTATTGGAAAGAACATAGTACATTATAGGGTTTGGTACTATTCATGGTTTCAGGAAACCAGTGGGGGTCTTGGAACATATCCCCCATGGAAGAGGGCTCTACTGCATTGGAATAGTCCACAAGAAAAGTAATGAAGACATGA
Source organism: Craseonycteris thonglongyai (assembly GCA_004027555.1). Taxonomy (NCBI): domain Eukaryota; kingdom Metazoa; phylum Chordata; class Mammalia; order Chiroptera; family Craseonycteridae; genus Craseonycteris; species Craseonycteris thonglongyai. Next base: position 4,883 of record PVKE010011673.1, read on the forward strand.
AATCAAAAGGTGGCCATTAGAATAAATCAAAAAGGCATCTGTGAAGAAGACTAAGAAAGATCTTGTGTTATTCTAGGTGATATGGAAAGAGAGAGAAGTCAAAAATGACTTCAACATTTTTTACTTCAAAACTGGATGTCATTAGTAGTAGCACCGACCGAGACAGAACACGGGATGGAAATAAGTTTAGATTTATAATATTATCTGAGGTAGACAGGGAGGTGTGCGGATGACTATTTTGATGGTGGTTAGAATCTGTTTCCAAGCCATTTGAGTCAGTCTTCCTGTGCTCCACAAGCTGTAAGGCTAGAGGTGATGCTGACCACTTGCACCTAGGAGGTTGGTTTTGGACTTGATTACACCCGTGAGCTGCAGGAACATACATTTGACGTGAGGAAGTGAGGTCAGTGGCATCTTCTTGCTGCTCTGATTGACTTTGGCTAGCCAACACGATCGTGAAGACATGAGTGTTTTCTGCAGCATGGTGCTGGTGTCCAGACCCTGGCTGTGGCACCTGTAGTCGGTGTTTTGTGTCTAGTTGCCAGTATCATGGTTGTCAAGAACCAGTGTGAGAGTGATGGCAGTAACTTCTGACATTCTAGCATCCTGTGGCAACTTCAACTTTATGGTTGCTCTCAATGCCCCACAGTTACTATTGACTAAATCTGTGGTTTGGCTTTGTTTCTTTTAGATAAAGAAGTTTGATTGCTGCTGGCAGGGTTTGTCACTCTGTTCCTGGTCTTTCTCACATTTCCTGATGTACAGCAGTCAATGTGCTCCCTCCCTGTGCTCAGCATGGGTTTATCAGGAAGTGCTAGGTATTATAATAAGACAGGCAGCACCACTAAGTCAAAGCTTAAGCATTCCAGGATTTGTGACTAACCTCTATCCCATCAGTTTGAGTTTTCACCAAAGGTGGGAGGAGCCATTGATTTCACATAGCTCCTGCTTCCTGTCCTGCAAAAATACTGGAGGCCAGAAAATACTAAGGGTTTTGGTGTCTAAAATGAAGACAAGACAGTAAAGTCAGAGAAATATGGTATCTCATTAGAGTGTTGTGTGGCACTAGCACATGGCAGCACGTGCACCGGAACCGAGCCTTCTGATTCTGAGTTCAGTGGTCGTTGTACAACATGACTACTTTTAGCCAAATATTTTTCCTTTGATAATTCACAAATAAACTTGTCAGTCTCCCTTCTGAATTTCTAATCAAAGGAATCCAAGGCAGAGATGGTTTATGCCTTGGGAGAATGCATCCTGGATGGAGCCAGATTCTGTTGAAAGCCCCTGCAGGACTGTCAGATGTCTTGATATAGGATTTGGGAAAGGGACTTCCCCTCACCTCACCTCACTGGCCCTGTTCCTGTTAGCTCCCTGCTTCTGCTCGCTGACAGCTGAGGCTCCTATTGCCAAGATCTCTGCAAATGGCCTGGATTTTTGGCGCAAGGAGCAGTTCAAACTAGAGAGCTGTAGGCTATTTTCAAAGACTAATATGATTGGATCACTTGAGTGACAGGGCAATGTGGATTCAGTGTGAGGGAGAGGGGATTGACCCGCTCAGCTGATGAGTGATCAAGGGGCTGCCCCTCAGTTGTCAGTGCCCTTTTTTTTGTCTGAGTCGTCCAGGTATCACTTGCCTCATGGATTATGCACAGACCTGGCCCTGGCACAAGGGGATCTGAATGGGTAGGATAAGAGCTATGGGCTGCACAGAATTCCTCCTGAGAAAGGGAACTGAGCTCCAGGTGTTACAGAGGTTCTCGGCTTCACCAAAGCACCTGGAACTCTGAATTGGGGCTAAGCAAATACAAACATTGTTTAGTTTATTTTGTGAAACAAAGCAAGACCATGTTTCTTTTCCTTGTTAAAAACCAAGGAATGAGTTCAATTTCGGTAATAAAATAAATGGCCACATACCTGACCAGGCTCCCTTCTTAGGCACTGTGCTAAAAATTATACAGAGGTTCTACAGGAAAGTGCTATGGACGTCATTGGTCTCTACTATCAGTATTAATTCTGGTTTGCTGTAAGAAATAGAGTTCCCAATCTGTTTCACTTTCTGCTCTTTGCCCAGTGCTTGGGATGCAGACCATTTATCTACCGTAGACAGTAATTTCTTGGTAACTGAGTAGTATAAAACCTGATTGTGTTTCCGTATATGGTTGCCAAGAGAATGTTAGCTCTACTCTGGTCTAAGCACTTGTCCACTGGATAGCCAATAGACACGTTAAGATGACTGAAAACGAACTTAAGATCTTCCCCCTCCAAACCTACACTTCCTCTGTCTTAAAAAAAAAGGAAAATGATCCTTGTTTGTCACTCATTTTCCACACTCACCCCACTTCACTCACCAACCTGCCAAATCAATGCAACCTCCCGAGTCTCTCTACCTTGACATCTTCTCTTCATTGTCCCCACAATTTTAGTCCTGGTGCCTGTCATTTCTTGCTTTAATTTTGCTCCTAACTGGTCTCCTCCTAAGCTTGTCCTCTTCTAATTCATTCTTGAATTGCTATCAGGGGAAGATTTTTACAACACATCTACTAGGCATTGCCTTGACATCTTCTCATTATCCTGTTAATAATAAAGTACTGACTTCCCCAGCTTGGCATTGGGACATCTCTTCCTCCTCTGTAGTTTCATTTATCACTATCTCCTGACTCATCTCATACCCAATACAGTTTTTCTCATTATCTCTCTCTCACCTCTCTCTCTCTCTCTCTCTCTCTCTCTCCTTTTTCTCTCTCTCATTCCTTTCTACTTTGAGACATTCTCAACATAGCATCTCTCGGGAGAATCTGCCATTGTTCACCAAAGCTAAATTAGTAAACCTGTTTATTTATGTCCAAGCACTCTGTCTACCTCTATGACAGCCGTTGAAACACTGTTGGCAGTTTGTATTTTTTCCAGTTTCTCCCACAAGAGTGTAAGTGACTTGAAGACAGAGGTAAGGTCATATGTATATAACAGTCCTCAAACTGAAGCAGTGAGCCTGGCATGAGCTATGTCCACAGTGCATGTTAGCTCAGTGAGTGAGTACACCTCAGACCATGCCCGGGACAGCTGTGCAGGCATTCAACAGAGTACAGCGATTGTCCATTCTTCAGATAACAGGTGACAGAAAGACTTTTTCCTCAGCCATCTCCTATTGCACATACCCCTCATCTTCTCTGAACATTCTCTCTGCCATCAGAATCCATTCATCTTCTCTCTTTCCAGGAGTTCCTCACAGTGTGACATTCTTTTTGCAGGTGGATCAGTCTCACCTCCTCACACCTTTGGCATATTCAGGACTGGCTTTAGGACAGGGGATAAAGCCTCTGTTATTTTGATATCTTGTCTCCATACAGAAGTCTCCATAACTGGTTTAGATGAGCGGTGACTTAGAAATATTGGAAATGAGACCTACTTACTAATTATAGTCATGACAATGGAGAGTATGATACTTTCATTTAAGAAAAGTTAATCTTTCAGCATCTTGTGTGATTGAAATGCCTTAGAAATTAGCTGAGAGATGATAGTTGAGTGGATGAGTGGTGTGTTTAGTGTTTGTCACTGATGTGGGGTGGGGCCGTATTGTGAATTGTGAATGTTCACTTCCTCATGCTTCCATGTGCTTAGGGACATGGCTGGCTGATTCCATGTATGACCCCAAGAGGTGTTGAGAAAGTGCCCCTACGTTTTACTTTGAAAATATCATTCAAACTACACTAGGAAATCATTTAACTTTTAACATCATTTTGCACACACACACACAAAAAAACCAAAGAGTGGTGGGAAACAAAGGTATTACATTCCGTGCTTTTTAATGAACATATTTGAAATCACATGCTAACATTCTCTTACATACTAGGATAGCAGACATGGGTAAGATATAGTAAATGTATAGTTTAATATGATTCTGTAATTAAAATAAAGGTAATTGATACAACAGTAAAGATAGACTACAGGTTAAGAGAGCAAATTAAAGAGTCCCCGATCAGCTACTGTAGTTACAAAGTGGCTGGAAGGCTTCTCTGGAAATAGAGCCATGGAGCCATGTAAACGCTCAGGCTGTGTGGGGACAGGGGAGTCACATGACGTGACCAGAGTGCACAGAAGCCAGGAGGGTGGGGGGACAGTAGCTCCCCAGGAAGCTGGAGACTGAGACTGGGTCAGAGGACAAAGTCAGAGGCAGTTGTAAGGAATTCATAGGGAGCTTCTAGGCTAAGTTACAGGAAGCCTTAGAAGTCCTTGAAGATAGCCTTTGTTAGATGCCAGATTATTCTAGTGCTGCTGTGAGGTCAATCTCTTTGAAAGCCTGTGAGCAGCTAGGAAGTTGTTCAGTCCTTGAAGCAGTCAGCGTCATGAAGAGGTCAGTGTGGTGGGTGTTGTAAACATACCCTGTGCACTCAGAGACATCAGATCTGAATCCTGAACTATTCACCTGCTCAACAAGCGGTGTGACCTTGGACATGTGGTTAAAGACCTCTGAGTTGCAATTACTTACATAGTGACATTTTATCTCGTGTGTTTGTGAGGTGGATTGAATGAGATAGTCCAACATGTGTGCAATAAATGCAAAAATGTTAAAATATATAAAGTATATTACTTTAGTATATTAATTATAATTTAATTTTACATATTAATTATAAGTAATTATGATATTTACTGTAGTACTCTAGTGTATTATATTAGTATATTCCTCTTAGCAATATATTCAAAGCATATTAATATTTTATGTATTACCTTTAATATATTACTTGTATGATAAAATGAGAGTTTAAAATCAGAAGGTTGATTTTCTAATTGGTTAAATTATTTATTTATCCCCTTATAGAGGTGCTTCATATCACATATTTTTAGCAGTGAATTTGACACATTGTAGATGCTCAGTAAACCCTTATAGAATTAGTGAATATATATATACATACATTTATTTATTATAAAATATCAAATTGCACTGGACTAGAAGGTCAGGTCAGTATGGTGATGCTGAGTTTAAATAGTATCAGTTAGACAGTAATTTTTTGAAGCATTTTCAAGATAATGGCACTTTATTTCAATTCCCGTGTTGTTTGCCCCCAGAGGACAGAATGTGGGTGTGTTACTCCATTTTGGATAACTGGATAGAGTTAGAATTTAAATCATGGTCTTCCCACACCCAAGTGAGTGTGTGCCCTTCATGGCTCTCTCGTGTGCTTCTTCCCTTTGAATATCTTAGGCCAGAAGGCTGTCTGTGGAAATGTATTAGAATTCTCTCTGTGGTTAGGGGATCTAGCCATCTGTGTTGTCTTGGTTGCCTGAATTTCTGGAAGAGGAGTTATTCCATGAACAAAATGCATGCAGCTGTCAGGGCAGTGCACTGCGGAATGGGCCAGCAATTTTACAGTTCAGGATCAGATGTGATACGATCGAACTTGTCGACAAAAAAGCAGCCACGGGGTCAAGTGCTGACTTTCTGGATCAATTTTTATACTGTCTCTGCTGATTAGCGCAATGGACGTATCCATACTTACTTGGGGAAGGTATTGATCAGGGAACAGAAGCTAACATAATGTATCCCAGCTTAGAAAAATTGTCCACGAGGTATTCTACTTGATTCATCTTTTTCTTTTTTTCCTCTGCATATTTGAAAACATTTTGGAAAGGAGCTGTGGGAATCATCTTCCCCAGAACACTGGCAGATCTTTCTTAGTTCCATTAATGGAAGCTTGGTGAAATATTAATCTAACTGGTTCCTTTATTTCCAGTGTTCCATTGGCAGAATTTAGAGCCCAGTTTTCTGCGAACACATTTAAATGCAAAGAGTTCTTGTTGTTTTTTTTCTCTCTCAGGGCTATTATGTGGAAGTTCTGAGCCCAGAGTAGTTGCTGACTTGGGCTGTCCTGTGTTTAAGGATTTGGGGAGGGAAGTGCAGCTGCTTTTTTCAGAGAATCGTAGCACAGAGCTGTGGTTCTGGACCACTTCCCATGCTCATTCTTTTCAAAATGAGGAATCTTGAAATCCAGCCTATAGTATACAATTACTCAGAGTCCAGTTTTCTTCCCAGAAAATTGACAAAGCAAGATATATTTTGCATTGCTAAATAGACAACTGTAATTGCTTCTTTCACATCCTGAATGCACATTGGTGTCTACGTGCTACCTAGTAATTGCTCATGCATGGTCATCATCTCCATTGTGCACTCCACAGGGAGATAGATAGGTAGGTAGGTAGGTAGGTAGGTAGGTAGGTAGATAGATAGATAGATAGATAGATAGATAGATAGATAGATAGATAGATAGATAGATGATAGACAGATAGATGACAGATAAATAGATAAAGTGTGCATTAAGTTGAGATACATCATCTATCTTGTCTGACCTGTCTGTAGACACACAAAATAGTATTATCCCCATGAAGTAATTAAGATTGAAGAAGCCACCTCTCCTGTCGCCAGGTAATCAGCAGCAGAGGGGAGATGACTCATGTCCCATTCTTCAGACCCCTGTCATGTCCATTATTCCACCAATAACAGACCAGGCAAATGGTCGCCCCGGGGAAGCTGGGAGGCATGTTAGCTGCAAGACTGGGTCACAGGAGAAATTCGCCCGTGAGCCAGGGGGTAATGTGGCAATGACAAGCCTTTTCTTCTGGAGTCTTTGTCATATTTAATTCAAGTGCTTAGAGTCTATTGTATAATTTTATCAAATGACAGAACATCTCACCTTGTACCATGGCTTAGTTAGCCAGCTTTGCTTCAATCGCAAGAGTTTTACAAAATAGGGTTGGATTTGAACTTTCAGAACTACCTCAGTGTTCTTCAGGGACCCGGACTTGAGACTTATTTGCACCTATCGGCATGGTCCCTAGAAGCCCAGAGGGTGCATCTTAATATCATGGTGACCATTACGGTTACGGCTTCCCATAGCATTTTTCTTTCTTGTAGTTCATCTTTTAAAAAGGAGCTTTGGTGGTTTAGGTCCTTCCCTGGATGACACATTTGCTTTGGCACTGAAGTGCTGTCACAAACACTGTGCTGGAACCCAGCAGGTGGCCCATCTTCTGGGACTCATTCCAGGCTCCCTTTGAATTGCCCAGGAACATGGTACAGAGCAGGGACCCTCTCCACACAGGAGGGGGTGATCGGGATCAACATCCTGGAACCAGGGTGAAAATGTATTCACGTCTGAAAACCCTATGTCTTGGGTTTCCATTTATATTCAAGCCTTTTGCGGGTCTTGGAGAAATAGCACAAGAGCTATTTCTGTTCACTGATGAATCGAGCATTTGTTGTCCTGGAAAAAGAATCCATCCTGTGGGGGTGTCGATGGCAGCTGAAGGAGTGCCACGAAGGGCGGAGGGTTACATATCGGAACCTGGCCCCAGTGGGATGTGATTTCAGCCGAGTGTGGTGTTGTTTTTCCTTGATGCTGAGCTGCCTTTCAGCTTTCTTCTCGCTAGGATGTGAGGTCGCGCTCACTTAACAAGGGCCTGCGCTGTCCATGTGCCTGGGAAGCCCCGTGGGCTCTGCACTCTAGGGGGCCATTTTCCTGAGGCCCCTAAAAGCCAATGTTGTCCCTGGTTTTTCCAAGAGGTGCTAAGAAATGCCCCCATCGAAACTCTAGAAATGTTAGAAAGGCTTTTTTTGGGCGGATCCTGCTATTCCTGGGGATGACCATGGGATTTATAAAAGGACTCACCACGTTGGACCAGATTCCAATATGAGGCAACACACCCAGCGAGGATCCCGCCTCACCCTCACAAAACGTTGCGTCATCATTCCCTCGGGAATTTGCTGTTTACATGTTTAGGCTTAATTATAGTTTAACCTCATCCAGTGGGCCACACACAGGAGACACTCCCCGTCACTTCCGTGCAAGCTCAGCTTGCGAGACGCGTCCCGCTGGACATGGCTCTGCCTCTGGGCCCGGGCGCCGGGATGGGGATTACTACATCGCTCCCCACTTCTGACCTGAGCCCTGGAGAGCTTCTGCCAAGATCCAACACAGCAACAGTCCCACAGGCTTCTTGCTGGGATCCTGCGAAGTCACCCCGCTGGCGTGGCTACAGAAGGGACCACACCCAGGAAGGAGCAGACCTGAGTGCTGGCTCTGTGCCCAGTGTCCCTTCCCACCAAAAGAGGAGACATGAAATACAGAGACCTCAAAGATGAGAGGCCGGGATGGCTCAGCGGGTTGAGTGCTCACCTTGCAGCCTGGGGTCGGAGGATCGAGCCACAGCCCTGGCCCGTGCGGACCCTTATGCTGAACCAGAGTGCGAGGCCCCCAGCCTGGTTCCCACTTGGCTCAGCCCCACACTCACCTGTGTGGCATGAAACTGTGTCAAAAACTGATGATGTGCAACTATGGAGACTGCTCTGGGCCCTCCCCCTTCTCTCTGTCTCTCTCTGTCAAAACAACTAAACAAAGCAAAACAAAACAAACTACCCTCAAAGAGGAGGGGAGGAAAGCAGCAGCCTGAGGAGCAGTGCCCCGCCCCATGCGTACCCTCTCCTCCCGCACCTCCACCTTCTCTTTGCTGTCCCACATCTTGCGGTTTCCTGTGTCACTGGACTTACTAGCCTAGATTGTGTTTACGTTCTTCCTCATCCACTGGACCCCAAGCGACTTGAGGGCAGTGATTCTACCGCTTTCGCTAATCAAGTCATATTTATTGGGCTCCGACTACATACCAGACATTCTCCAGACACTGGAGACTCAGTAGTGAACCTTACTCCCGGTGAGGGAGACAAACGTGTAGCCGTTGTTCCAAATACTTTTATGTCCCTAGCTTCTAACAGTGTGCTAATCACATAACCAAGGCGCACAAGGGATATGTGTATGTATTTTGAATAAGGGATAGGGCCTGCCACCTCAAGGTGTGTGAAGGACGAGGTGCCTTTCCAGTGTGGAGTGAGTGCTTCCATTTCGTTTTTTAAATACTCTTTGGAAATACATGGTCTTCACACCTTTCTGCTGGCTATCGAAGGACCCACTAAGGAGTGTCATACGGTGAGGGTCAACCCACAGTGATAGACGTGTTTTTGGCCCATCACCATGCCTGGAAGGCATGTCCGGGAAGGCAGCACACCCCCCGTGTCCGGGCAAGCAACAGTGGCCTGAGAGTGGCAGGGACAGCACAGAAGTGCCGAAGTCCCAGTGCAGCTCCCACCGGGCACTGCCCCACATCACTGGGTTCCTCGCTTTCCGGGTCTGGACTTTCAGAGGACTGTTCCCAACATGCTGTCCACCAGACCATGGTGGGATTTCAGGTTCTGCTTTAACTTTGGGCCTTGCTTTTCATCACGAGTAGCCACTCTTACCACCGTTCAGAATCCCTGTACCTTTATCTCCTGCCACAGTGGACGTCTGGGGCTGCCATGTGTTCTCTTCCTAGAACCCACCCCCTATCCTCCCCAGGTGACTCAGTGGGGCTGTTAGTGACCATGGGACACCCTCTCCACAGGTGTACTGAGACAGTGAGACACTAGTCTTCCCCAGGGAACCCTCTGTGTTCTGGAGGAGTGAGGAAGTCTTTTCCTCTGGAATTGTGATTTGTAGGGAGATGTCAGCAGCACGTCGAACAAGCAGCATTTATAATGCGGCCAAACGAAATGACCTTTTGTTCACCACGACCCTTTCAAAACATTACTTGACCTCGACAGAAATTCCTGTAGCCAGTGTCCTGATCATGCTTAGATCCTTCCGTCACAAACACAGCTCCTCTTTATGAATCGCAACATCGACCCCACGATGTTAGTGGAAGCTTTCCATCTCAAGTACGATATCCTCCTGTCCCCTGACTTGGACTTGCTTCAGGCTGGGAGGCAGCAGGGCACATGGGTGCGGGCAGGCCTGAGCGGGTTGCCTTTTTCTCTGTTTCTCTACTGTAGACTTCTGTCTACCTCCCAAGCTTGCTAATGAATTTCTGATGACCTACCTTGAGATTAGAGCTGTGGGTGGAGGAGGAATGTGAAATGTGAAGGAGTGGAGGAAAATTCTTATTTAAAAGGCGTCTCTGCTAGACTAGCTTCATGCTGTCTGGGTGGCAAATAGTTAAAATCACCTCTGTGTCTTGCGGGCACTTCTGTGGGTTCTTTGCCTAGTCCCCATTACTGGAAACCCATTTTTTGCAGTTCACCTGACCCCTTTTGATGAATTTCTTGTGAGTCCTTTTGCAGTCCCCTTTAGTTTCATGCTGCTGAAGTCCCCTCCATCCCTCCTGGTGGCCTTATAGGGCAGGAACCAGGCTGAGCCCCTCTCCCTGCCCATCCCACCGCTAGTCTGTCAGAAACACCCACATATCTCTCCTCTCAGCCAACTCTGGGTGAGGCGGCTGACCCTGCCGGCAGCTCTCCCACTGTCCTGGCTGCATTAGGTCCCTGAGCTGGGACTCAGACGTCCCTTGTCCACGTCCCCAATTCTGAGTGGTCCCACAGAAGAGCCCCAGCAGGCTTGAAGTAGAAGAGAAGCTCATGGCATGGAGAGGACGTCAGAGAGGAGATCTCGCTAAAGATACTTCTAGAAAACATCCTTCCCCTTCTTCATTCAGAACCACCTCCCCCGCCCCACCACTGTGCCTTCTGAAATCCTCATTCTGCCAGGAGAATCCAAGACGAGGCTTCCTGCCTCTCGGTTCTTCCTTTGTGAATTCGGCATTGGATGATGACCCGTCTCTGGAAGCTCACCTTTATTTTCCCTTGGACACTTGCTGGAAACTTACACATTTTCCGGGCAATTTATGGCCTCAAGATATTGGGATCCCTGTGAAGAGAGCCTGTCTGGCATGACAGAAGCCATACATCCTAGAGATAGAAGCAGAAGTGCAATGACACTTCTGGGAGTCCTGCTCTTGCCTAACTTGGAGCTAGAACCCCCCTCTGTGACCTCTCGTGTCGTCATCCTGCATAGTTTCTGCTGGCTTGCACTTGGTTTCTGTTACTTCTGGCTGGAAATAATCCTTCTAATGCCTCCGGTCCCTTCTCACGCAAAATCTGCGAGCCAGGCAAAGTGGACCCATCTGTGACCCGGGACTGAGCCCATGCGTCTCTCTGTCCGCTACTTAGTTTTAATATTTCCTCCTCAGCGACTGCTCCACCCCTGCCCCCACCCGACTGAACCCCTCACGGTGCTTGCACGGGAGTGGGCACCCATGCAGGCACATGCAGTGAAATTGCAGCTCAGTGCCTGTGTTACAGGAGCAGGGAGCTCACACCACGGGGGTGCCTGAGTGTTCAGTGTAGAAAAAGAGCTTCCCTGGCTGTTGTAGGGTTGCAAGTGCAGGCCATTGAGTGTTATCTGAGAGGAGAGCATGAAAACAGAAGGAAATTTGTTGGTTTTCCTTAACGTTGTAGCCAGAATCTAAATGTTGATTGCTGAGAGAAAAAAAAAAAGGTGGGTATAAGGGGACATATCTTTGGACAACAGAGAAGGGGTATGGCAGAGTCAGCCAACTTCCCACCATCATGGTGTCTCCCCTCCTTTTGTCATAGAGCAGACGGGGCGGGCTGCATGGCTACCGGAGCAGTCACTGCATTTCCCAGCCCTCTGCCATCACTTTGGTCTTGGGATGGAATTCGCACATATGGAATGTGAGCAGAAGTGATCTGTGCCACTCCTGGGTGACAGCCATAGGCAGCACACATTCTCTTCCACTCTCTTCCCCTTGTCTGCTGGCTGAAACCACTGGGGTATGGTAGCTGTGACCACGTGAACCATACAAGGCCTGGAGATCAATGAAGCAACAGCTTGTGAACACCAGGTCCCTGAGTTGTCCTGCGGAGCGAAGCCAAACACTAGCCTGAACATCTGACTTCTGACTTCCGTGTAAACAAGACAGATTTTCAGTTCTTTGACTTACAGTATCAGGGGATCTTTTTATCCTATCAGCCTTCCCTCCCTCTAGCTGTGACCCCCAAGTTAATGCCAAGTGACACCTCAAATAGGGTGGCTGGTAAGATATTTCATACATCTCAGAGCACCTGGGAAAATTGAGTGAGAGATATTGGATCCAAAGTTTGAGAAGTTGCCAATTGTGGGGTATGCTGCCACTGTCCTTGGCCCCCTTGAAATCCAGACATCAACATGCTTTATATCAGTGGTGTTTTGAGAAATGGAAGATAGGAGTGACATAGGGCAGAGAGGAGGGGCGGGGGGAATAGCTTGAGAAGATGAGACTTAGAGAAAAAGATGGAGAGTTCAGTGGAAGCAAGAACATGTAGGAACCTCACCAGGAGAAAGATACACCCCAAAGCCCTCTGAGGTGTCCTGCGGAGTTGGGACTTCAAGCCAGTTTCCTTCAGTAACTGAAAAATAATGTTTAAGAATGAGCTCAGGTGGGCAGCCAGCACTGAGGGGGTGTCCTTTGCTATTGTTCAAGTCCTTTGATTTTTCAGGGCCCGATTCCAGGGTCATTTTCTCTATCGGCCTTCTCCACCCACAGGTCAGCATGCAAGGGGCTCCTCTGTGGGGGGTGCTACAAAGATCCACGGAAAGGAGCCCTGGCACCTGTGGAACTATGTCGGCAGCCCCACACAGGAAATACGACATTCCGCTTTGCATCTTCATCAATTCGAAGTCTAATTTTACCCAAAGAGCCTTTCACTGAGGACGGGTTGGTTTGTAAAGTGTCACTATGGCCACTCTCAGAAGGCCTGAAGGGAGCATGGATTCACTCTGTTATTTCCTGTAAAGGGAAATGGGACCTCTTCCTGGGCATTTCACTCCCCTCAAGGGTGTTCCTAACCGATAGGAACACCGGAAAGGTGAGCCACGCTAGAGCCCCTCTCAGAGACATCAAATTACAAACAGAAAGCAACTCTTTTTGTTGTTTTCCTTTCAGGAAAGAACTCCCCATTTCTCCTTCCTCAGCAGTGGAATAAGTGGCTCAAAAACAGCAACTGCTGATGAAAAATCAACTTCCAAATGCATTCCACAGCTTATTTGTGGAGGGAAATGTTCTTTACCTTTTGACCTTCCAGATAGCTGGCGAAAGCAAATAGGTGAGCCTTTTCTTTTTCCTTCTTAATTAAACAGGAAAAAATACCATCCCCTAGCTTGGCTGGTAACCAAAGGCCGGGGTTTCATGGCTGTTCCTGAAGGACTACAGCACAGATGTGTAGCTGGATGATGGGACCAAAGACCTGGCATGGTGATTGTAATGGTGGCACTCTTGGTATCTTCTAGAAGCCACAGCAGCCAGGGTTTCTGGAATGGGCGGGGGGACAAGGAGGGGGTAAGTAGTTCAGTTTTCTATGTACCATAACCTTGCACCTTACGGCCTATAAATCAGGACCATTTGAAAATTCACCACATCCTTTCTCTGTCCAGGCCTGTGAAACTGCTTCCTTGAATCCAGCAAATAGATGCCTGTGGTTTCAGAGCTCTGGGATGTTCCATTCCACATGCCACATGCGTGTGGTTAGGTAATGACCTGGGTGTCTACTGAGGTTTGTGACCGTGGATTGTTGCAAAGCTCTACCTGACTCCTTTCTTCTCCTGGAGAAGATGAGAACATTCTTACCATATGAGTCATGCTGGGTCCTTTCTTTTCTGTATAATACACAGGAAATATTCCTCTCCAAGAGCACATAATTTGGCCAACAGTAGCTTCCTAGGTTCAGAGCAACCTCACCACCTATCATGGCTTCTCCAAGATAAAGTTTGTAATAGCGCAGTTTTCGTGGTGAAAATGTAACCAAGTTGCATAAACTTAAGGCATGCTTTGGTATTCAGTCACTCTGCAAATATTTATTGAGTCGAGTTCATTGGGGTCAATGGGATGAACTGGATGGTTGTTATTCCTCATCCCTAGAATTTACCACGACCTACACAGAGTCATACAGGCACTGTTTTGTCTTTAAGCAAGCATCTGAATATTGAATTATGGGAAGCAGACCAGGTAGTGCCACACTTCTTGTATTAAAGGGTTGACGATTGGAGTGACAACAAAGTTAGACATAAGATCCAGGTGGCTGCTGTTTGGGGCTGAAGTTTAGCCCCTGAGTGTTGGAATATCCAGATGTGGAAGCCAGGCTTCCCAGTACTGATGAATTCAAAGCAAGACCATGTCCAGGCCTCCTGATTCATGTTGTGTCGTTTGGAACCTGCCTACAGCCTATCAGACAGGAAATCCAAGTCTGGGGCTGTCTATATAATGCAAAAGAGCCAGTCAGAAAGTGGAGGACAGAGGACAGAGTGGTCGTGGTCTACACAAAGCCAGTCAGTTTGTCAGTGCGTAGAAATTAGTCATCTGTGCTGATCAGTCTTATTTATGTGTCTACTTGGCTACAACATAAAGCAGCCTGTTGTTCAATCAAATGCTCATCCCGGTGTTGCTGTGAAGGGATTCTGTAGATGTGACTCACATCTCTGATCAGGTGACTTTGTGTAAAGGAGATTCCTGGATAGACTGAGTGGCTTTGGTTCAAGTCGTTGAAAGGCCTTAAGAGTAGACTGAGGTTACCTTCTGGGAGAAGAAAGCCCATGTGTGGTCAGGGCATCAGTTTCTGCCTGAACATGTCCACCCTGCCCTTCCTGATGGCCTGAGGTAGGACTTGCCTAGAGGGTCACACAATTGCAAAATCCAGTTCTTCGCAATCATTCTCCTGATAGATAGATAGATAGATAGATAGATAGATAGATAGATAGATGACAGATAGAAAGAAATGTAAATATAGATACTTAGTATTAATATATTATATATAATTACTACTGTCAATATAAAGTTATACAACTAATATTAATATTACTAACTAGAGATATGTATTAACATATCTCCTACTGGTACTGATACATCATCTCATTCTTAGCCTAGAGGTAATAAACCACCAGCTTGATGATTTATTTAGTTGTTTTTTATTCAGGGCCCAGACTCCATTTCCTATTCTTTACAGCACTTAAAACCATTTAACAAATTCTTCCATTGCAGGGCTCTGAGGCAGGATCATTCTACCTCCTGTAGGTGCAGATACAGAGGCAGTGTCCTACGTATTGCCACATATTGGCTAAAGTGGCCAGATAGTCCTAGGAAAAACTCAAAAGGAGGTTATTTTTTTTAATTTTTAGAAAGCAATTAAAAAAAATTAATTCTAAAACCTGTAGATGTTGGTGATAATTACACAACAACTTGAATACACTTACTGCCACTGAACTATACACTTAAAAACAGTTCAAATGGTAAATGATGCTAGGTATATTTTACTACAATTATAATGCAAATAATAAAAAATTAATAAAATAAGAAGGTTAAGCCTACTCATCTGATGATTAGCTAGATGGCCAGTCAATACAATTCTCTCATCAAGGTGAACAAGAAGCCAATCTCCCGTAACTTTCCTTGCCCTTGCTGAAACCCACGTGCCTGTCCCAATTTTGACCCCAACCTGAGACATAGACATCCTAGTGGAGAATGATTTGAATTTTTAAAAACAACTCGATAAATTCCTACTATTTGAGTTCCCACATTGCATATGTTTATTTTCTGAATACCCTTCAAGAAAGAGTACTGCTTCATTTCATGTTGGTGTTCAATAAAATGAGTTCATAGTAAACTTTGGGACAGCCCATAATTTTACTCTAAAGGCTGCCATCCAAGGGAATCTCGGCATTCTTCTGCCACTATTTATTAGTTCCTACATTTATTGCTTTTTCAAAGCTCAGAAGAACAGGTGAAATTTAAAACAGCTTAATTAAGCTTCAGATGTGTGGTTCTGATAAAGTTGGCATAGGGCCATGGCATTCCAAGATTCTCAAATAGCGTAATCTAATTAATTTTTTTTCTAGAATGCAGAGATCATAAACACATAGTAATCTGAAACAATGAGTGTCCAGCCAGCCAGCATCTTCTCATTTCCAGTTCCTGTGCACTGTAATTTTGTGATAAACCATGGACTTCTCTCCACTTCGGTAGGTTGTATTAAGTTACATGCTATTCAATTGAAGTATATTTTTTAATGAACTAATTACATGTTAGTTAATAATAGAACACTGCATCAACTGTCAACTGTCGAATACCACTTTTAAAGAAATTACTTCAATCTTGTAGCAGGGATGTCTGGGAACAAGATTTATAACTAATAACTCTGCAGTGAGTTGAATTATTAGTTATAAATAAGTGCATGTGTAGTAGACATCAGTATTGATAGGAATAACAACAGTGACAACAAGAACAACTCCACTAAAACACAAATGTTAACTTCCCTGCCAAAATAATGTTTTCCATGACTGTTGTCCATGTTTAATTTTATCAGTAAATTGTAATTAAAAGGTAGTGAATCCTACTGGGTCCACCAGTTGCTAAAACCTGTGATGTTCAGCTGAAGCGAGCTCCTAATCCTTCCACATCTGATTTGGGATCTCACGGGTCACTGCCTCTCTGAGCAGATATCAGTGATGGCTTCGCGGACAATGATGACTGCCCTTTTGGGCAGCATTTGTCTTTCCAGATGGGCCGGTGTGGGTTTGCGGGAGTTCCCAGGCTTTTAGTCAACTGGTTTCCCTCTGGACTCAGCCCTTCAGAAGTAAAAACAGATAGGAGATTGGAGGGTGTAAGGAAGGAAGGGGAAGGTCGGGGCCCCTCTCTTGCTGCCTCCTGTGGCATCTGGTAGCAGCAGCATCTCTTCTGCCCACCTTAGGCTCCCTGCATCCAGCTGAGAGGCAGCGAGACCTTCTTTCCTTTGCTAATTTCTAGGTCGCCTCCCTGTCTCATTCGACTTCTCTTCTACCACCAGCATAACCAATTTCCCCCATTAAGCTCCTCCTGTTCTAAGTATTCAGTGGTTTTTATATCCTGACTAACCATGACTGAGATACCAGACTACAAATCACAGTTTCCTGAGGCTGGATTCGTTATTCATTCATTTCAGATGCTTATTTCTCAACATTTTTAGTACATCTTTTTGATGCAGGAATGCATAAATTATGCTTTCCTTTCCCTTTTAAAGAACGTTTTGGATTTGAGAGAGGAGAGAGAAGAATGGGGGAAGGGCAGGTCTTTATAAAGCACCTGGTCACCGTCTGTATCCTGAAGTTCCACTTTCCCTGCACAGCAGGGCACACATTCTTGATGAGGTCACACACACCCAGGGACGTGATGTCATCATACTCATTGTGTTACAAACAGGTTTAATAATGCATTGTTGCATCTTAAACCCCGTGATGGAATGTTCTGCTCCAGCAGCCAAACCCAGGACCCATCTGGTAGACGTGTTAGTCAACGACCCCAGGAGCTCAGCACAGGTCTTCCTATTGAAACAGAACAGAAATGACTCCCACAGATTTAAAGCTCCATTTAACAACACAGCCATGATGTCATCACTGGGAGTGGTTATTCTTTGACTTTCCTTTCCTGCCTTTTTATTTCTCCTTTCTTTCTCTTCCCCTTCCTTCTTAAACCTTACCTGAGATCAAGTAGCTTAAAAGAGGGACATACATATGCTGGAAAATTGTTGGCACTTTTCATAAGCCAAGCAACCTGGAACCTTTCTTACCACAATCCACCTACAGGCTTAACAGCTACATGGAAAGATAGTGCGTCATATCTTGTGCAAACCCAGCCCATCATGGAGACATATGAATTACAATGTGTCAAGAAATATCCCTAACGGCTTCACTAATTGCTGGACACCCACTTGTCCAATCTGGAAGCAGCAAGATAATCTTCGACTCCCCTCTTCTCTCCCCATCTTTGTCCAATCACAGTGTGCTCTTATTCTTGGTTGTCAGTCTTGCTAATAACAACCACAACCGACCCCAAACATCCCTTGTCCTAGCCACATGTACCGTTTCCTGAATTCTCTTCACATCTCTTTTGTTGTTTCTGTTGTATTTCCTCAGTGTTTGCACAGCTCAGAAAAATCTGACTTACTGCTCAAGGTTTTCCACAAATGTCACTTTCCTTGCAAACATCCCTCAAAATTGATCCTAGATCATATATATATATTCATATTCTCAAGGATAAGGTGAACAAGAGAAAAGACATAATCTTGGAAGCTAGAAAGCAAATGGATGAACAGTAAATGAATGAGATACCCAAGGAATAGAAGTAGTAGGCAAGCAGTAGGAAAAACTGTAAACAAGCCCAGATTTATACTACATAATCCCCAAAGGTTTGAAATTTGGCCTCACCAGGTACCTCGAAAAGTAGGAGTAGAGGGGAATAAATACATTTTAAAAATTGGTTGCAACTATTTTTGTAAGAAGTGGGCAGACCACCAGCTCCCTAGCTCACTATGTCAGTCAGTTCCTGCCTAGTTTATTGTCTAGAAGGCACAAAACAGGCTATTAAGCAGTGACAGGCCCAAATGATGGCCCAGATGCCTTACTGAAAAAATGGAACCCAGTGGACACTGCAAAGCAAATACCCTCCATTCTCATTCACCTGACTCTCAGAACACTAGTTGCCAGGCACGGCATTAAAAAACAAAACAAAACAAAAATCTTCCATGGGAAATATTTCTTTGCCGGAAAGGATATAAAGAAATTGAGAGCAGAGATTCTCCTAAAGCCACTCAGCCAAATTGCTTTGCAGTGAAACGGACAGCTCCCAGCCCCCATTCATGAGCTCAGAGCGGTGCCCTCCTCTTAAATGGAAAAATGACCAGACCTTTGAGGACAGTGTCCACCATGGACTATACAGAGCAGAAAAGAACCCAAGATCCTTCCCAAATGCATTACAGAAAGCAACTTGGCTGTGACAACGATCTGCAGAGAAGAAAATTTTAATATCTATGAGTTTTTATGAATATTCTCAGGGAGATAAAATATAAACGTAGTCATGTAATCATGTAATAATGGGAGATTTTTTTAAAGGAAGATGTTGTCAATAGGAGAGAAGTGTATGAACATAAGAAGACCAGTCCAAGTAGTCCCAAAACCAAGAAGCAGGAGTTCCAGAAAAACTGGAGGAATGGAGACGAGGAAAACGTCAATGAAACTATTCAAGAAGAGTATTCCAAATGGAAGGGCCATAGCGAAACAGCTTACCAAGCACCCAGCAAAATAAACAAAAAATAGACCCATGTGAAGATAAATCATTGTGAGATGTCAATGAAGAGAAGCTCCTAAAGGTTTCCAAAGATGAGAAAGGAAAATAGGTCAGATACAAAGGAATGAGATAGACTTCAGACTTCCCAGCAATCCTGAAAGGTCAAAGGCAATAAATCAATGCCTTCAAAAATTTTTTAAAGGTTTATTTTATTGTTTTTGACAGAGGGAGACAGAGAGAAGTGGGAGGGCCCAGAGCAGCATCCATAGTTGCACATCATCAGCTTTTGACATGGTTTTGTTCCTCCACACAGGTGTACGGGGGCCATGCAGGGCAGGAACTGGGCTGGGGGCCTCCTGCATGGGAGGCACAACCCCTTGAGCCAGGGGCTGAACCGGAGGGCGAGAACCAAACTGGGAGCCTCCCACATGGGAGGCATGCCCCAGTTCAGCATATGGGTCCACATGGGCCAGGGTCAGAATTCGATCGTTGGACCCCAGGACTGCAAAGTGAGCGCTCAACCTGCTGAGCCATCCCAACTTCCCCTGGCTTCAAAATTTTGAAGAAAAATAATTTCCAATCTAGCTATCTAGACCCTGATAAACTGTCAATCAAATACAAGGATAAAATAAAGAATTGTCAGATTTACAATGACTCAAATATTCATCTCTCAAATTCTCTTGCATGAGAAACGACTAGATCAGGTGTCCATCCAAAAAAGGTTGTTCACTAAGAGAAGATGTGGGACCTGAGAAGTAGGAGATGCAAAGAGGGGAGAAGCAAAAGGAATTTTCAGGATAGCTGTGCGAGGAGATTCCAGGATGGAGCTGTGTCCCGGCACACGGCCACCACCGTCCAGTTTGAGAGCTCGGGCGGCTTCGGGAGAAATTCTGGAAGACGAAATTGAACGGCAATCAAATGGCCCTAAATGTCTTAAGAAAAAATTTAGACAAATGATGAAGTGTTTGCGGTTGAATGAGTAATAAGTACATATAAAATGAAGTAAGTTTAGAAATGAGAAAAAAATATTAATTCTAGGGAAAATAAAAATTTGTGCAGGGAAGAAAAAGTAAACTTATTTTTCATGACTCATCTGTGAATATAGTTTTCATAGCCACGATAACAGGGCACTTGCTATTACCAAAAATGCAACAGTTATATTGAGAGGATGGAAGGGTGCACACAGATGGTGAAAGGAAATAGAGCTAAAGCCTCATCTTCTCTATGGACCGTCAACCAAGAAAGCCTAAGACTTAAAAATCAAGAAGCAGCACTTTAATCATGTCTTTAGAGACGTGGAGATAGCACAATAATCAACTCCAGGGAAGGAAAAACTGCTGGACAAGTTACAAAATGCTTGCTTTTATTTATTTATTTTTTAAGTTCTTTTGTAAGTCTTCCAAAACTATGTGAATGTTTAAATTATGTGATCTATAACAGTGGTCAAAAACAAACAAACAAAAATCATTGTCAAGCAAAGTTAATGTCTTATTTCCTTTTTCCACAACTAGGTCCCATGACTCAGGCTGGGTTAGAGCTGCCTGTGTTTCTACCAACCAATAAATCGTGAGCTCTTTTAGGTAGGACCTCCCCTTATTTAACTCTGTTTCCTTGCTCAGCATAATACCTGACACAGAGGTGACATTTAATAAATATTTATGTAAAGATTGTTATAGAATGAGTGGCCCTAATTATACCATATAATATTATAGAAATTGAGTGTAAGTCCTCTTTCACATGAAAAAATACCAAATAGAGTCATGCTCAACGTAATGATGTTTTTAGTCAACTACAGGGTGCCTGTGTGATGGGGGTCCCATAAGATTACAATGGTGTGGAAAAGTTCCTATGGTTCAGTGATGTTGTAACAGTGTAGCACAGCGCATATGTAAACACACCTACAAAAGTACTGTACACCATATTTTTACCGTACCTTTTCTATGTTTAGATACGTAAATACCTACTATTCTGTTACGGCTACCTACAATAGTCACTACAGTCACACGCTGTATAGGCTTGTAGCCCAGGAGCAGCTAGACCATCCAGGTTCATGTAAGTGCTTCTATGATGTTTACACAGTGATGAAATCGCCTAGTGATGCATTTCTTAGAACAAATTCCCGTCATTAAGCAATGCGTGACTATGTTTGAATGCAGTTGTCATACCTGCTCTTAAATCTTCTCTTCACTTGACTAAAAAATCCCTAATGCATCTGTAAGTTTTCAATCATATTTAAAGTCTACTCACTGTCTTGGTCATAGACCTCCAGTTAGCTAGAATTAGTCTTCATCTCTCAAGTCCTGGATAAAATGTTACAACATGGGATCTCACCTGTGCATGAGAAACAGAACTCCTACCACTTAAAGTCTATTGATACAACCTGAGAGCACATTGCATTGTCTATAAATTACCTTTTCCTATTGTCACCTATTAAACTTATAGTCGTCTATAAATCCTTACATCTTTTTCCAATTTATTCCTGGAAAGGCCCTTCTCTGCTTGCTATTTTTTCTATGTGTGTAGTTCTTTGAGGTTCAAACACAAGAATGTATTTTTTGTTTTTATGTATTTTTTAGGCCATCATTTGGTCCTTTTATCGAAACTATTGATTAAGACTCTGAATCAGTATGACTGTCTTTCCATGATGTGCAGATTTGATTTGCACACTTTTGTGCATATACTCAAGTTGTTCATTAATACATTGACCAGGCTAAAGATGATTATAACTCACAGCACCATTTATAAGGCTCCTCTACAGATTGGCAGCATCTGCTAATGATCACTTTCCAACCCTGGCCATTCAGCTAATTGCAAAGGTGTTTTGTTTTGTTTTTTACCTGTTTATATTATTCAGATGATAGGTATTTACTGTATCTACAAAGATACAGAGAAAATCCTTGTCAAATGCCTTGTCCAAGTAGCAACAACTATAATAAAAACAAACAGCATTTACTGTATATGCACCAGCTACTATGTTTAAAAACAAATAATGTCAATTTATATAGCAAAGCTCGTTAAGTCTTATAACTCCTACAGCTACTATATTTTCTGATGCATGAACCTAGTAAGACCATCTTTTTGCTACATGTATTTGTCAAGTGAATTACATAAATATTGTCATTTTATGCCTTCTCTTGGAAAGAAGTCTGTTAAACCTTGCTGAAAGTTCTGCAGTTTTCGGATTTTAGCGTTTTTGACATAAAAATTTCCTAATAACTATAATCACATAACTCCTTTTCTCAAGGATCATACATTACCCAGAGGAATAGAATTGGAAGTCATTGGGCTGACCCTTTTCCAGATCTTTTCACTAACTTGCTCTGTGCTTCACTTCTTCAGGACTTTGCAATTATTCTATCCCACCTGAATGCCTTTGTCTCTTCTCACATTTATGACTATGGACTTTACCCATCCTTTCCCATAAGTGCCACATATTCCAAAAATATTATGATGATTCTCAAGAAAGGAATTTCTTTCTCATCTGAAAATCTAGCTTTTTGTAGCTATCTTCCATGAGGTCCTATCACATAGCCTCTGATTGTCACTGCCACATAATTTCCACATCTAGTTTAAAAGACTGTCTCTTACTCATATTTCTATTCAGAATTTGCCATATTATGATAAGTTACTCATAGTGGATGCTTAATAGAATATGTGAATTCATCCACAACCTAAATCTGTTGCCTGCTATAGTTGTCCCTATGGGTGTTCTATAGGAGATCTTGTTGGGGACAATACAAAATTTGTGTTCTTCCTAATACATCCATGGATGTACAAAATTCTGAATGGGAGTAATTACACATCTGAGGACCAATCTGTCCCCACAGTTTCTGAAACTAGAAGTAGACTCAGAGAGTAGAAAATAGGAGGCTGGGGTTTGATAGGTGCATTGTTCCCATCTGAAAAAGACCATCCTTCCAATTAGCAGTGATGGGGACTGCTACATCTCCTGAGACAGGCCATGAGGGGCCTGGTCCCAAATTGACCCTCCTCTACAGAGAGGCTGAGAGCTCATGATCATGATCACAATCACTTCATGAAAATTGTTTTGGCTGTAAGAGTCACAAACCCAGAGATTGAAGAGTAATCATATCCATGAGTTCTTTTAATAATAAATCATTTACTTGCATTTCAGCGGAGAGTGCTTGGGTTGGCTTCATTGGAGACTTAGCCAAACTCTCAAATGAGTTTTCAAACGCTTTTGATCTTCAATAATCAAAGTCTGTGCAGCAAACACTATCCCCTTAATTTTTAAAACCCACACATACTTTATAGGAAATGCTGCTCATATTGTTTTGACTCATTTACATGTTAAATCATCAACATGTTGTTTGGGAAGGGTGTTTTGATGTCCAAGAAGCCTTTTCAAGCATTTTTATAAGCTGTTTTTCTTAAAAACAGGAAGCTTCATTTTGCCAAGAACAAACAAACTGAAAGCTCCAGAGGCAGGAGGCTGCTCGAAACCTCCAAACCCACACGTTTGAGTGGGTGCTAAACTTGGCACCACACCTTTCTCCATCCTTTTGTTTAATGTGGTTTCTGGTCTTCCTCCCCAAACCAAACCCCTAAAGCCCAGCAATGATGCCGGGTAAAAGAGCAAGCAGGAAGAGAAAATAAACAGCCATCGATGGTGACATCTAAGCCCTGCTTTTGTCCCCCGGCTTCTCCCAAAGAAACCAGTGACATTAGGCACTGGAAGTCCGAGTCACTGCCAGGTGTCTTTTTCTCAGGGTCTCCATGCAAATTCGGATCCAAGCCAAGCAACCGAGACAGCATTCTTCTTGCCTGCTGCCCTCTGTGCTTACCCTCAACCCCCGGCCCCACCAGTTCCAGACAGAACACACGATTTATGCCCTCCATTCGAAAGACCAGCCTGTTCTAACTCTTAAATCAGCTGTAAATCACCAAACCTTGCTGCTTCCAAAAGCCAGAAAGCACCTCATCATGAGTTTTCAACTCTGCCAAAGAGAAGGGCCCTGCCCAGTTTAGATTCTGTTCAGGTCCCAGAAAATTGTGCAGTGGGTGTGTGGGGGGGAGACAGCAATGTGGGTGGGCAACACAGAACGACCACCGCACCGCAGGAAAAACGGCGTGGGCCCCTCTCACGGTCTTTCCCAAGCTCTGGCAGATGCCTTTGCCTGGCGCTTCGGTTCCCAGTGGTAGGCATCTCTACAATTTCGGTTCTCTTCCAAATATTCTGAACAAAATGCAAAGCACTCCCAGGCCTGCATTTCTGAGGCAGCTGCTGCCAGAGACCTAGCTGCATTTTTTCCCTTTTATATCCCAATTCTGAACTTAGTTTTCTTTTTACATTTGGCCCTAGAATCCTAGGAGGAAGGCAGAATCCAACAAAAAAGCTATTCAGCCCAAGGGAACCCACATTTAAAAAAAAAAAAAATCCGTTTTGGTGAGCTTTTAGTCTCATCACATTGCATGGCATTTCTAAGTTACATACCATGGAAGTCGAAAAAGACTTCCTATTTTTTCTCATCCCACCCCTCACTACGAATCAGAATCAAGTTAATACTGAATTCTTTTTTAAAAAATCCTAAGACACATAACTTATCTGTTCTCTCAACTGTCCCTGAGCCAGTCAAAGATTGCATCCAACCACATTTAAAACAATCAAATGTGTACGTGGAACTTTCCTTAGATATGTAAGGAACACGGGTGTACCCAGTCCCGTTTCTGGAGCACGTTTCCACCTGTTGCCACTTATAAAGAGCTCATTCTACCCCCAGTGCTAAAATTATTGGGTTATTTATACCCCAACTGCTTGGAGACGCTAAAGAGGCAAAAGGTATGAGAATGCAGCTATACTTTTCTCCTTGTCCTTCTTCACAAGCAGGCAATGTCTCTTCTAAAATGTATATGAGAACTAAGGACAAACCGGAACACTGCACATATGTCAAGACTGGGGATTTTTTAAAAGCTGCTAAAAGGCCTCTGAAAAGGATAAAGATTTTTATTTCCTTCACCTCACTTTCTCTCCCTCCCTTTTATGTATGTATGTATGTATTTATTTATTATTACTTTTTTTTTGTCAGAGAGAGACACAGACAGAGAGAGAGACAGAGAGAAAGGAGGAGAGCTCAGAGCAGTTTCCATAGTTGACAGTGATAGCTTTTCATGTAGTTTCACTCCACGGGTGGGCGTGGGGCTGCGCAGGGCAGGAACTGGGCTGGGAGCCTCCCACATAGGCCCCAGCAAAACTGAACTGGGGGCACTCTCCAGTTTAGCATATGGGTCCGCATGGGCAGGGATTCGATCCTCCGTCCCTGGGGCTTCAAATTGAGCACTTAACCCACTGAGCCATCCCAGCTTCTCCTCCCTCCCTCCCTCCCTTTTAAAGAGGCATCATCTTCTAAGACTGTTTCTATATTGGAAAAGTAATAACTGAGCAATTCACCAGGCACGTGTAGAGGGAGAATTGCAGTTCTGGGAGTTTGAGCTAAAAAAAAAAAAAGAGAGAGACAGAGAGACAAGAAGAAGCAGAAAGAAAAGAAAAAGGCTGCAGTTGGCAGAATGGAAGCAGACAGAGGCTGCATGTGGGGAGTGGAAACCACACCGAAGGGTGAGCTGTAACCAGTTCATGGGACATGAATAGAAGGGAATTCTATCATTGAACTCATCTAGACCCAAATCAAACACATGAACAAGCAAAACAATCACACAACACAAAACCGCAAAGAGCTAATAGGGATCCACACTTGACAATCACGGAGCATCATTCCAGCTCCCTCAGATTCCCTGTTCAGGGTTTGTTTGTTTTGTTTTGTTTTTGTTTTTAATTAACCATCTACATGTTTAAATCAGGTGTATACCATCTGGGAAAATCTGAAATACGTCATCATCGGAGGCAGGAGGGACGATTAATAGCGCCATGGCATTTCTAAAACGATACTAATCATCTTCTAGGATTCGTATGATTAACTGAAGTTGGTGAGGGGTACTTTAAAAATAAATGTATTATTTTAAAATCCTAAGTTTAATAATATATCTTCTAATTTTAATGTGTGAGCAAATCAAGTCATATATGCACTGTTTTTCTTGTTCATGTATAAGCTGGTCTTTTCCTACCTGATTGAAAACATGCTATGTTGGGGTGGAAAGAAAACTCTTTTCTCCCCTTCTGCATTGTCATCTACACTAGACAGCTGTTACCTCAAAGGGAGGTCATTATCCCCCTGTCCAAGCCAACTGTCCTCCTAACTTCCCCTTTCCTGTCTCCGGCATCATGATTCTCAGTCACGCAAACTGAGCCCCTTGGACTAACCAGCCTTCCTCCTTCCACCGCATCCATTCCCCCTCAGAGGCCTGTTGCTTCAGCACCTCTCAGCTCTACTCTCTTATTAAGGGCCACCTGCTGGCTTCTGAGCTCAGCCCTAATCATCTGAAACCTCAGCCCTTCTGTTGTTTCCATTGTTTTCTGCCTCCCACCAAACTGAAATATAGCCACGTAAAGCTTCCATGCGGTCTCTTCCCATGATTAATGCAGACTTATGAGCATGGTAGTTACTTTATAAATGCGTGTTTTAGAAATTATTAGCCATCTTTATCTCAGGGGCTTTTAATGACTACCCTTTTGCTCTTTAAGGAAAGTCCAAAACCTTTCATCTGGGGTTAGGTGCCATCAGTTATGTGGTCCTTGTTATTTCTGAAGCTCACTGCTCCCGTCTTTGAAAACCCCACTCCCGTCAAATTAGTCTATCCATTGTTTTCAAACACATCATCCACAATTTTCTCTCCACATCTTGGTTTACTCAATGCTCCTCATCTGAAAGCCTTTCATGTTCTTTTCTCAAACCTCAGTCCTGCCCATTTTGTCTGTCTGAGCCTGATTGACACCTTTTCTGGGCAGGTGCATTAAACTCACTTATCACATTACCTTTTGTAAGATTGCCTATCTTTTGTTTCTCAAACTATACTGTATAGAATGAGGATGTTGAGAGTTTATTTTCTATAATCATTGCTATTAATTAAAGGTGAATATATATATGTGTGTGTGTGTGTGTATATATATATATATATACTCTTCTCTCTAGTTCCTACTCCATGCCCAGTCCATCAGATTACTTCTTCAGTTTTGCCTTCAGAATCTGCCTAGATTTTTGCCAAGTTCAAATAGTAGGTCAAGCCTGAATGAGTGTAATAGGCTCCTCTTGTGTCTTTTCTGAAGGGGCTTCCTTGCTCTGCCCTTGTCCCCCTACAGTGATTCTCAACCCATCAGCCAGAGTGAGCCTACTGAAATGTGAGCCCGACTACATCAACCTCTCCTCAGCACCCTGTGGCAGCTGCCACACCCCTCTGATGGCCCACAAGGCCCTAGTGTGCGGAACCCATGTGGCCACTGCAATCTCACCTCTCCGTACCGGCCCTCCTCACTGTTCCTCAGGCCCTCCAGTGTGCTGCTACCTCAGGTCCTCTGTACTTGCCCCTTTCCCTGGAACTCTCTCCCGCAGATATACACATATCTCATTTCTTACTTCATTCCGGTGACTACCCAAGTGTTACCTTGTAACAAGGAACTGTGTGTCTAAGTTAAAATAGTTACTCCCTCGCCCACTCACTGCTAAGGTGGTAATATGATTTATTCTTCAAACCAGGACACTTTTAATGATGAGGGGCTATTAATATTTATGCCAGGACAATAAACATAAAGTACAGTCACCCTAATGTTGCTTGTCACTTCCTTGACTGTATCACCGCTTGATATAGTAAAACATTTATTTCTTGATCTTATGGTTCCAAACTTTGGCTTGCAAGCTCTGTGAGGATGAAGTCATGAAGTCTGCATTTTGGTTACTGCTTTATCCCTAAGAGCCTCAAAAATAGACGCTTCATAAATATATATTGAATGAATGACTGAACTTGAATTAGTGATAAGATTCTAGTTTATGCTATTTGCTAGAGCAGCCTGAACTGGCTGAGACACTAGTGTGTTCTGAGGTAAAGCTATAAATTAGAGAGAATTCATGCTAATCAAAAGCATGGCTTAATCTAAGGAGGGATGATATAGTGAGGAGAAAAGAGGACCCAGGATTTGGCCTTGAGGAATTCCAATATTTAAAGATGTGAAAGAGGCCATTCGGTCAACATAACATGGGATGCTAAGAAAGGGCAGCCAGAGTAGGAGGGAACATGAAAGAGCAGGGAAGACAGTGTTTCCAGAAGGGGGACCTATGCAGCCATGTCAACAACAGCGCCAAATGCTACTAAGAGATCAAGTAATGAGAGGAATAAAACATGTGCATCAAGTTTAATAACATATAAATATAGGTGACTTTACTGAGCTGTTTTAAAGAACTTGAAAAACTTGAGAAAGATAATTCATTTAAACACCCCAAGAACCATATTTTTCCATGGATATTGATGACACTTTTGTCTAACATTGTTAGAACAAAAATTGAGGTTTGTCTCATACACAGAAGTAACCAGTTGAGATGGTTTCTTAATGTTGACTTAGAAAAATAGGAATTGTCTTATACATGGGGCATCTTATACACAGAAAAATACGGTATTTCATATTATTGACATTCATTTCTGAGATAAGCTGTGACTGGAGGCTACACGGAAATCACAGTCAGGAGAGACATAAATGGGTTGTTACAATTAGAGCCAGAAGCTTGGCATCTCATTCACTCCTTTTTCTTTCCCATTGCTCATGTATTTAACGATCTCAAATGCAGACTTTACAATGTAGGTAAGCTTTGCTCAAGGTTTTTCTATGTTTGGAACTTTGGATAGACTCACTTGGGTATATTTTCATTTAGAAATATGATTTGCTTATTTTTCTATTTCTAGTTGGATAAAGTAAACAATTTTAAGGATTGGTTTTTTTTTTTTTTTTTTTCTCTCGTTTTCTCCCTTTGAACTCTTTTATTTCTTTGCTGTCTCAATAAACATCCTTGTGTTTATGACTAAGGGGATGATTCACTCCTCCAATAGAGTAGGTGCGGAAAGCTCTCACATTGTTTTTTCTCTTCATAGCACTAAAAAAAAAACAACAAATTTCAGGCAGTTTATTGAGACAATTGGTCAACACAGAGAGAAAATTCATTAAACCTGTAGTATTCACAGTCATGTAAGTTATTAGAGTGAAAGAATAATCAGTCAGAATAGCTCAAGAAGACTGTACTGGTTCCTGCAGAAAGATAACCCTGTAATACTCAGATTTGGAGGTTAAAGTGTCTAAAAGACTCTAATACAGTGATACCTTGGAATTTGAAGGCCCCAAAACTCGAACAATCTGGAATTCAAATGAAAAAATAAAGCATATTTTGCCTCAGAATCCAAATGCTGTTTTTGAATCTGAACGCCAACATGTTGTTTGCATGGGACGTATTAACTATATGGCCTGTAGTTTTATCCGAACACCCACTCATCTTGGAACTCGAACATTTTGGAACTCGAACAGGTTTCTGGAACAAATTAATTTTGAATTCCAAGGCATCACTGTATCTTCTTTTTCCAATGAAATTAAAATATGTAACTCCGTGGGGTGTCAAATTCATTTTTACTGAAGTCCTGACAGAAATTACAGTTATTTAGTGATAATAATAACAGGCCCACGTTTTTACCCCAAGTTCCTCCACATAAGACCATTGACAAGGTAGGAATGTAGGAAAGTGAGAAGAAAAAGGAACTTGTTTCTAGGCAAAGAAAATGATGCAGTGTTCGCAGCAACACGTTCATGAACAATGATAGAGCAGCAGCAGCTCTTTCGCAAAGCAGCACTAACAGAGGTAACCATGAGGGAAGAGTATCGCTGGGGTGGATACAGTAGCCTTCTTGGTGATGAGTTTGGCAAGTCAGCTTTGCAAGACATTGCCTGATGGGGCACTGATCTGGGAGGTAACAAGTACAAGTAGCTACAGTCTAAGTTCTCTGTCACAGCACATGATTCCATTTGAAGCACAGAAGAAAGGAGTGAACTTTTCCTGGGTCTATGTGCCATCCAGAAAGGCATTCCAGAAACACACTCCATGGGGTCAGACAGCAGCGCGTGGAATCAGAATGGTTAAAATGAGCCGCTTGTGGGGAAGCCGGGATGGCTCAGTGGGTTAAACGCTCACTTTGCAGCCCTGGGGACTGAGGATTGAATCCTGGCCTCGGCCCGTGCGGACCCATATGCTGAACTGGGGAGTGCCCCCAGTTCAGTTCTCACCAGGGTGAGACCCCGGTCCAGTTCCTGCCCTGTGCAGCCCCGCACCCACCTGTGGAATGAAACTATGTGGAAAAACCGATGATGTACAACTATGGAGACTGATTGGGGCCCTCCCCCTTCTCTCTGTCTCTGTATATTTCTCTCTCAAAAAAACAATAAAAATAAATCTTTAAAATGAGCCACTTGAGCTAACCTGGTTTTCAGGACCCAGTAATTCACTGAGATAATGTTTTGGGGTGACTACCCAGCTCTTTGCTATTGCCATCCGAAGAAAAACAATGTCCTATTGGAGAAGTGGGTCTTTGTCTTAGAATCATGTGGTTTTCTCATACATTTCTGGTTAGTCTAAGAGGAGACAGTAGTAGATGGTGAAAATCAATAGGATTCTTATGTTGAAGTATTTAATCTAGAGACACAGAAATTGGAGGCAGACAATGGTAGATGCTTAGATTGAAATAATATATGAAGTTAAGGCTGAGACTGTCACTTTGGCCATTTGCTACTGATAAGCATAAGGAAAGATTTCTCTGCAGAGAAAAATAATGGAGAAGACATATAGAGAGAAACAAAAGTCAGAGAATACATGGCCACAGAGAGAGAGAGAGGGAGAGAGAGAGAGAGAGAAAGAGATGTAGAAGGAGCCCTGGTGGCTTTCTTGTTGTAGTTCAAATTTCAATGAGGCTCTATTTCCAGAAGAAAGCATTTTAGTCTTTTATTATACCCCTCATTATGTAAGCTCTGATCAGAACCCTGCCTTATAACATAATACAAGGCACTCAACAGCAAATTCAACAGTAATAGCTAACATTTATTTGATGTTATTACATCTCTGGAACCATCCTAAGCATTTACATGAATGTTCTCATTTATCTCGTAAACAGAATTACGAGGTAGATGCCATTATTTTCCCCATTTATAGATGAGAAAGCTGTGGCATTGGTCCAACTAGTAAGTGAGGGAGCTAGGTTTCAACGCAAGTGATCGTACTGCAGGACAGGACTCACCCTCTTAACCAGCAGCTGTGCCCTTGTGTGAATCTCACCAAACCTCACTTTCATCTATTACGTGTAGATGATATTAACCTCTCATGTTACAGATGAAACATGATCATATACATAAAGGTACTTTGTAAACTTTATCATTCTATGTGTTAAGATTTTGTTTTGCTTTGGCTTGATCCTGATCCAACCATTTATTTATTTTGATTATCCATCAACCTATCCATCCAAATAATTTGAAAATATTTACTGAACACAACACATGCAGTATATTGTGATATGATGAATAAATACATGAGGCGCTTATGATAGGCACATACAATGGAGAAGACAATTCTGTATGCCTTATCCATCACCACCATAAACCCTCTGCCAGCTTTAAGGTGGTGATGATGGTAATGATGATTATGATGATAATATACTTATTACCAAATCAGAGTTGTAATGCTGTGAGTCCTATTTATCAAACCACTAGTAAAATTGTTAAAGTCTACATTTCACAGGGATATGATAAATGTCTCAAAGTACTAGCTTGTGAATTGATGCCAAAATATTAATTTTACCATTCCTCTAGTGCACTGGAACTAATTCACGTATATGAAACTACTCAATGGAAAAAATAATAACTGGCCTGATTTTAATATACCTGAGTTTTAGTATTAATTTTATATTTATCTGCTTTTCCAAAAGGAAAATTTACCCTGGATGATTTCTTTCTAGTGAGTTTATATTTTATTTTCTTAGAAATTGTTTGAAAAATATAGAATCCAAGCAAAGAAAGATAGGTTGGCTTGATGATTATTTGGGAATCCTGGTGTACTATTGGGATAAGAATGTTCATGACCCTAAACCCAGTAGTTCAGATCCATGGACAATACTGGATAAACACTCAGAATTCTTTCCCCTTAGGAGCCACCATTTCTAGGTGACATGCTACTCAGATCTCTCTAATAACACATTCTCTCATTGTGTACTTACAACTTGGTTGACTCAGTTTTAACTCAGCTAGATTAAGATCATATTTTGGTCCTGCCTCCTTGAAACTCTATCAAGAACCTATAACCTAGTCTCCCGAACTGAATGTGGTGGTTTGTGGATGTCCTCCACCACACAATTACAGTCTCCTCAGTTACTCCCATGACTCAGGCAAAATTATTCTCAGCTTTAACCCAACAATGAGTATATTAACTAGGATGTTTTTTGGGTACAAGGGAAAAAAACAAACAAACCCAACTCAAACTGTTGTAAACAATAAAGAGAACTCATTACTTGTAAACTGTAGCCTAGTTTTTAGGCAGTTTGTTCAGGGCAGGCATGTCCAACCTGTGGCCCAGGACAGCTTTGAATGAGGCCCAACACAAATTCTCCAAACATTATGAGATTATTTTTTGCGACCTTTTTTTTTTTTTTTTTTTTTTAGCTCATCAGTTATCATTAGTGTTAGTGTATTTTGTGTGTGGCCCAAGACAATTTTTCTAGTGTGGCCCAGGGAAGTCAAAAGTTTGGACACCATTGGTTTAACTTTAGGGCATCAAACCACATTTTTCTATTATATTCCTTTTTTTTTTTAATTTATTTATTTATTTTGACAGAGGAGAGAGAGAGAGAGGGAGAGAGATACAGAGACAGAGAGAGAACTGAACTAGGGGAGCTCCCAGTTCAGCATATGGTTCCGCACGGGCCGGGGCCAGGATTCGATCCTCGGTCCCCGGTGCTGCAAAGTGAGCGCCTAACCCACTGAGCCATCCCGGCTTCCTCTCTGTTATATTCTTACTGCTGTACTTCTTCATGAACTGGCTTCACTTTCAGATTGTCTTCCTTCATGATTAACAAGATGGCCACTGCAGTTCCAGGCTTCAGATCAGCGAAACACACAATCCAGAAAAGTCTCCACTACACTGAAGTCTTGTGCATTTGTTCTTGAGTTGGATTCACTTGGGCTTTGATTACTGAACATTCATAACCAAGTCATTGTGGCCCCCAATAGTTCAGATAATGGTGAGCTTACCCCAGTTGGGTCTCATCCCTGGAAGAGGATGTGGGGATCAAGCCCATACAAATTGTGTGGGCACTACACAATGGGGGGGGGGTGGCAGTGTAATGGTTACTGGAGGGCAACTTCAGCCTATCCCTTGGTTACAGTATCATTTACACCCTGTTTCTGCATATTTACTTTTAAAAATTCTCAATTGCATGGACTATATGAAGTCCACTCAAAAAGAGAGAGAAGGCAAATTCTAACCTAGTTAGTGAACCCAACTCTGAGTCTAGGATTACTATATAATAGGTGGTCCCGAGGCCCATGTATGTTCCTCACCACCCTAAAGGTGTTCCAGACCCCTCTCATATAGCACCTCAGATATACTCCACTTCATTTACCCCTTTTTCTGTTCTACTTTCAACAGACTGTACTGTAAGTAGGATTCCATCAACATCATGACATTTCAACCTGACACCACCTCACCTCTCCTCCTGCCCGTGGCTTCCCTCTTAATGTGAGACATCATGGTTCTTTACTTGGTGCCCATTTATGCACGACTCAGAATGCAAAACTGTTGAACTCCTGAAAATCAACTTTTGACTACTGGGAGATAAGCGCTAACGGACAACCTTTCCTTCTGTCACCTTCCATCCCTCCATCTCAGCTTTATACACCTATGATGCATACTTGATATGTATTCCCAAGAACATCCCTGTGTGATAAAATAAATACATGAACTTAGCAGTAGGCCACTCAATACTATAACCCTAGATTGGTTTTCCCTTCTTACCTAATTCACTCCCTTTGCTTCTCAGCCCTGTGCCCAAGGTTCATGCATCTTAATAAAGTAATAGCACATATCCTTTTGTTTGGAGTTCATTTTCTGGAGGAAAACAGGATCCCTGACACTTCAATTAACAGAATTTAGTAGAGAACTGGATAAATGAAATAAAACTTCCATTTGGAAAAGTGGGCAATGTGAAACATGCAGGAATCGCCGGGACATGGCACATGTCATAATCCACTAGCCATAAATAACAAGGACAACCTGTCCTGGCAATCGAAGGTGTTCCTTGGTCAACTAATGAGAACACCCGTGGTTCTAACCTATGAATGGATTTCCCTTGTCTATTGTCTTCCATGGAGATAGACTTTGGAAAGGAGACAATTTCTGGGCTCTGACCACTTGAGCAGCCCACTTCCTGTTGATGTGATTCCTGGATCCTTGGGATTATCTTAGGGTTTGAGAAATACAGGCTCTTTTGGCTGGTCATAGGGTTTCTTTGGCAGTACAGCTCACGTAAAAATTTAGTAGGCTGCTGGTCTATTTTCTTTGGGTCTCTGTGCTTGTGATCAATCCCACTTCTAGCATCAAAGCCAACTCTCTTGTCAGTTCCTGGCTATATGAATCTAGGCCATTTTATCTCCTAGAAACACATCTCTGCTCTTCCCATTTCTCACAGTTCCTTGTTTAATGGCTACAACCATTAACATTGTCCTGTTACTTGAGGCAATTTGAAAGATTACCTTTATGGATGGAGTCCTCAGTAATGTATTCCTTGTATTTAGGCTACTCTACATCTGTGTCTTCACAGCACTACTGTTACCTTTTTTCCTGGCAAAGAATGTGTAGCAAGAGGAGCTTGCAGGAAGCCGGGTCCCATTTTTATTTCCTCCAGAATCTTCTGAACTCTCTGCCTCTGTTGTCACCAATCTTGACTTGAGGTGGAGACCATGGCATTTCTGTCCCTGCAAGATTCCAGGTTAAACTTATGGGCTCTCTGGCAGCGTGTCTCCTGAAATCTTTTGCTCTTACATT